>JAKSZT010036119.1:34577558-34694811 GCA_026826555.1 Tolypeutes matacus
GGAGGGGAGGGGAGGGGAGGGGAGGAGGGAGGAAGGAAGGAAATGAGTTGGAGGGGTCCCTGAGGAGTTGAACTGAGACAAATATGAGTACAGGATGTCTCATTAAATTTGAACTTTAGATAACAATTTCTTTTTAGTATACATGTATCCCATGCAATATTTGGAATATACTTATACTAAAAATATTATTTAATATTTATCTGAAATTCTAATGTAATCAGACAGCCTGTATTTTCATTTGCTAAATCTGACAATCCAATATGGGAGGCTACTGGAGAGGGTAGGCAGGAGTTCAAGGTGGCTTGGGAGAGGGTAGTAATAATGTTAACAGAAAGAGTCCCAGATATATTTCAGTAAGAACTGCCATGGCTTGGTGATTGATTGGAGGGTGTCAAGGGTGACTCTCAGGTGTTTGTCTTGAACAACTAAGTGGATGAAGGTGACTATTCTCTATGCTGATTCCTTAAATAGGGGACAACAAAGGTGGAGCAAGCACTGAGCACATATATTAGATATATTTCCAAAATGGAATAATTACTGGAAATAGGAATAGTTTTGTGTTTGATGCATTAGTTTGAAAAAAATTAGAAAGTTTACTGAAAAGGATCGCCTTCTTCCCCAAATACTAGATAAATGAAGAATGACTATATTTTTATTGGTACACTTTTTCAGTTTTATAATTCCCAAATCCAAAACAAAGTCAAGAAAACTATTTTTTCTTTCCAATATGTCCTTTTCCCAATATATATTTTTTGACATTAAGATCAAAACTTCAGACAAATATAAATAAAAGCTTTTCAAATAAGTTTCCTCTGATTAAAAAATAATAATAATAAGATGCTTAATTTTTGGCTCAGGCATAAAAAGGGGGCACTTTAAACACATGACAAACCTATGGCCAGCAAGGGTTTTTTTTGTTGTTGTTTGTAGTTTTGTTTTGTTTTTGCTTTGCCAGTAAATTAAATATATATATTTTCAAATTGTGAGATTTCATTGACAAATCCTAATTTGTAGCTTCTTTTGAATAAACAGAAAAATCTGGCCATATTGCAGCCAATTGCCAAATGGCAACCATTAGCTGGGACTAGTTAGGGGCTGCCCCCTTTGCAGGGAGCGAGTACTCACCTCCTTCTTACCACTGAGTATGATCCCTCCAACCCTGAGCCTGAGGGTCAGTTGACTTTTACCACAGTGTTTGCGCTGTAATTTCTTTTACAGGAAAGAAATATTTTTTTGCGCACACACCTTTATCAAAAGTGGTACATGAAAGAGAGGGAGCCATGTAATTCAAGAAAAAAAAAGGGAGAGGGTTTTGTGTTGTGTAGAAAAGAAGATAGGCTTGTGCATATGAGTATGTGATGCCTGCATTAAAGCAACAGCCAGACTGTTGCAAGAGATTAAAATCAAGGCAAGATTGCTTTTGCAGGATTGATTGGTTAAGCAAGATTCCTTCTTTCACCCTCCCAAACCTCTGTACATCTAAGTGAACTGCCCCCAGGGGATAAAACCTGGGATGGGCAGAATCTTATCAAAACAAGTTATAATGCCATAAGAATTCCTCAGAAAGTTAATTGCCCTTGAGACAAAGAGTTAAGAATGGAATATACTTTCAATGCCTTCAGGCTGGTTTGGAGAGCACCACGGGATGGAATAAAATCAAAGGGCATACATACACTAGGGAAATGTAAATCAAAACCACAATGAGATACTCCCTCACACCCTCTAGAATGACCATAATTAAACAAACAAACAAACAACAACAACAAAAAAAAAAAACCCAGAAAATAAAAAGTTGTCAGGATAGGGAAAATAGGAAGCCTTTGTTGGTAGGAATGTAACATGGTACAACCTCTATGGAAAACAGTTCTATGGTTCCTCAGAAAGTTAAACACAGAATTATCATATGGGGGAACCCATGTAGCTCAAGTGGTTGAGCACCTGCTTCCCATGGACAAGGTCCTGGGTTCAATCCCCAGAACCTCCTAAAATAAAAATAAGAATTACCATCTGGCCCAGCAATCCCACTTCTAAGTATATACCCCAAAGAATTGAGAGCAGGAACTGGAACAGATATTTGTACACCAATGTTCTTTATTCACAATAGTCAAAAGTGGAATTAATTCAAGCGTCTATCAATAGATAGATGGAAGAAAAAAAATGTGGTATATATACACGGTGAAATGTTATTAAGCCTTAAAAGGGAATGAAGTTCAGGTATATGCGACAACATGGATGAAACTTGAAGACATAATATGTTAAGTGAAGTAAACCAGGCACAAAGTGAAAAATATTGTATGATCTCACTTTTATGAAACAACTAGAATATGCAAATTAATAGAGACAGAAAGTAGATTATAAGCTACCAGGGGCAGGGATGGAGTAGGCAATGGACAGTTAACCCTTAATGGGTACAATTTCTGTTTGGGGTGATGGAAAAGTTTTGGTAATGGATGGTGGTAATGGTAGCACAACAATGAGAAGGTAATTAACACCACTAAATTGTGTCCTTGAAAGTGGTTAAAATGGGAAATATGTTGCACGTTACCACAATAACAATTTTAAAAACCACAGAACAATACCAGAGAGCATAAACCCCATGGTGTTTGCAATTACTATATTTCATTTCAAGACACAAATACTTTTTTTTTTTTTTTACATTTTATTCACAGTCTTGATGTCTCTTGACACCCTTCCCGCAGTCCTATCTCAGGAGAAGAGGGACTTACCTCACTGGTGAGTTCGAGAAGAAACGAATCTGTTCGCCAGACGCAGGTGCTCCGATCCTCTCTGCCAGGATTGGAAGTGTCTGTCCCTGTATTTGGGTCAGTACCTAGAAACTGTCTGATTCAGGGATGGAGCATCGATAGTACACTTGTCTGCAGATGTAAAGCACCACTCTTCAATTAACTTTAATAGTTTTAAAGCTGACACTTGGATCTCCATCTATCTGTATCTTGCATGTCTTCAAAACTCAGGAGACAGAGAGAATGCTTCTATACATGGGACCCAAAAACATCAACCATCTTTGAGTCTCCGTTTGCTCAAGCTTGATACAAATGAACAACCAAGGACTTCCAGGTGGGACCAAGTGAGGCCAAGAGACAGGGGCTGGCAGCTGGGGTGGCAACTGTGGTGACTAATGGCCTTATGTGTCTCTCATCATGATGAATATGTTCTGGGGCTCTTGGTGCCCAGCTTTATCCCTAAGGATCCTAATGGGGGTGTCATCATCACCATGTTGGTGACCTGTTCAGTTTGCTATCTCTTTTGGCTGATAGCAATTCTGGCCCAACTCAACACTCTCTTTGAAAAATGAAACCATCTGGTATCTCAAGTTATCTCTGACCTTGAGGAAGAGGACATCCTTTATAGGGCTCAAGTCAATGAAGTCAGGAAGAGAATTTCTTCAGATACAAAATCACCTCCAACCCCAGACCACCTTCCTTGACTGCCTTATACATTCATACCACATTTGATTATCTTATTCTAAAATACAGTCTTTTTCCTGTCACCATTTTTATACTTTGATGAAAGATACGCCTGCTTAACCTAAACTGTGCTGACTCTACAAAATGTGCATGCAGTCTCCTGAGATGAATGGTGCTATTCTGAGAAATACGGTACTGTCTTCTTGGGATCTCTGGATTTGAAGATGGCTCCAGTCTGTTTACACCACAAGAATCTGCAGTGTTTGACCAACCCAGAAACTGCTGCAAGGCAACTAAGATTGCAGTGGGGCAGTCAATAGGACAGCACCTTCGGAGGGAAGATCTGCCCCCAAACGATAGAATTATACCAAACTAATATTTTCCTGCCATTTTTTTGGAATAAATCATTTTTCTGCTTTCAAGGGGCGGGTGGGGAGAACAACCAGGGAAAAGGACCCTGCACAAGAAGAACCTCTTGCCCTGGGCTTACAGACATTTATATAGAGAGACATGTGCTTGGAAGGGCTTACTGAGCTGATAAGAACAACTGAACATAAAGAGTTTCAACTAGGTGATTAATCAAAGTTGAAATAACTCATAAGTTTATATTTAGAGAGTCATTGCTTTACTCAAGGTAAAATGATAACGGTTCATGTTGTGAAATACTTTTACTTCTAAGCTGTAGACTTAAAAAAACTTGTCTTCAGAAAAGATGTTTTGATTTTGTCCCTCCCTATTTTCAGGACATAGTGTGTATACATAAAATATATGCCTGATGTAAAAGACCTTATCACTTTCTTTAATCTAAAAAAAGCCAGGACAGCTTTTAATTTTTGCAAAACAGTGAATAATATAAAATTATTAAGAAATTTAAGTGCATCTGATAAAATTTCAAAAGACAAATCATAGCATGGCTTACTCTTTTAGATTTTTTATGAGTTCAAGTACATTGTACTATACAAACAATAATATATAATTTTCATGTAAATATGACCATACTTTAAATATTTATTATTTGATATTTAACTTGTTGTTATAGGGTTCATCCACTGGAATATAAGCACCATAAAGGCAAGGAATTTGCCCATCTTTTTCACAATTGTATCCCTACCTTTAGCCTGTGCCTTGCATATTGTAGCCAACTGGTAAAAATTTAATATACAAATTAATATACTTTGCTCTGAGAAAAGTGCTAAGTAAAGAGTTAATAAAGTTTCAACGAATTGAGCGGCAATGCTTTGTTAAAGGAGACTAGAATGTTATGGTGAACAAACCTAAATTTTGAGGTAGAACTCACTTGCAAAACTCTCTGGGCCTGGAGTATTTTTTCCCCTTTAGGAGGCATTGGGCATTGAACCCAGGACCTTGCACAAGGGAAGCAGGCACTCAACCACTGAGCTACATGTACTCTCCAATTAGAGTTGGTTTTTATTTTATTTTTTTAAAGATTTGTTTATTTACTTACTTTTGATCCATTTTTCTGGATTGTGTCCATTCATTGGGCAATTCTCTGTGTCTATTTCCTGCCCTCTTCTCTCATCCTTCTCCTCCTGTCTTCATCGGGATTCGATCCTCTAAACCTCTGATGTGGGAAAGAGGTGTCCTACCACCTGTGCCACCTAGGTTCTTGGTTTCTCGGTGTTTCTCGTCTTGGCTCTCCCTTGTGTCACTCTCCTATTACGTCATCATCTTGTTGCGTGGTTAGGTGGGGCCTGGGCCGCTCACCCACTCACGGGGCCAAGAGGCTCACTCGCTCGCTCGCTCGTAGGGCCTGGGTGGCTCACCCGTGCACCTTTTATATTTTTCTTTTATTTTACCGGGAGGTCCCAGGGATCAAACCCAGGTCTCTCCATATGGGAAACGGACGCCATTTGAGCCACATCTGTCCCCCTGTTTGTTTTTTTTGTTTTGTTTTGGGGAGGTTTGGGGATTGAACACAGGACCTTGTATGTGGGATGCAGGAGCTCAACCACTTGGGCTTCACCCACTCCCCCTGGAGTATTTTTTATGGGGGATTTCCATATCATTTAGGTTTTAAAATCTGTTGTATCTGTCATTATTTACTCTACATTTGTTCATTTTGTGTATTATTTCCCTTTGCATTATTTTTCCCTAAATAATCTTCAAAGAATCAACTTACTCCTTGGCCCATCCTCTCTATTGTTCTGTGGTTTTCTATTTCATTGATTGGAGCCTTTATATTTGTAATTTCATTTCCTCTTTTTCTTTGCGTTTGCTCTGTTACTCTTGTACTAGTTTCAAATGTAATGCTTAGCTCAAATTTTTTCAGTCTTTATTGTTTTCTTATAAATGTTTACAAAACTACAAATTTCCCTCTAAGTACTAATTTTGTTACAACCTACAAATGTTAGCATGGCTACAGGTGCACTTTGGGAGTTGGGGCATCACTGCGGGTGCAAGACCTGTTTTCATTAGGGAACTGCCACAAAATTACCAGGCCTAGGCCAGGGCTGCAAGGTCACTGAGGGGCCGTGCTCTCTGGGTGTGCATGGGTGGATCACATAACCACTGAGCTGATCTCCTTACTACACACTAACTCACCGTGTAGCTGGAGAAGGAAAAAGCAAAGAACTATCCACTGGGATCAGAAAGGTCCCTTCGTGAAGGGTCCCTCCACCACCCTCTACTGGCAAAGTGTAGCATCACACTCACTGTATAGGAGAAACGCTTGGAGTCCAGAGCAGGTTCTGAAGGGTGCATTTGGAGCTGAGAGATTAATAATTGATAACTGGCACACCCCTGAAGATAGGGCTCCAGATGTGATTCAGGTTCTCCTAATAACATGAAATCATGGAAGATTTTAATCTGGAACTGAGTGACATGGGGAGAGAAGCAGGGCAAAGGGCATTCATTTTTTTATGTGAGTCAAGGCAGATGTAGTGTGGACCTGAAACCAGCACTGCTAGAGGGGCTTCTAGTTCTGTAGAAGACATCCTGATGATGCCTTTCTTGAGCATAGTAGAGACAGCAGCTCCCTTGGCAGCTCAGTTCAGCTGAGGTTTTGCAGCTATGCCTATAAATGTAACCTAAACTCCGTTTGTTAAGCCTGCGTAATTATTCATGGGTATATCAGCTGAATTCCTCTCTGCTTAAGTCAGTAAGAATAGACTGGGAGCAGATGTGGCTCAAGAAGTTGAGACGGATGTGGCTCAAGAGGTTCGGCGTCCGTCTACCATATGGAGAGACCGGGGTTCGATTCCCGGTACCTCCCGGTAAAAAAAAAAAAAAAAAAAGAAGTTGAGCATCTGCTTCCCACATGGGAGGTCCCAGGTTCGGTTCCCTGTGTCTCCTGAAAACAAACAAACAGAAAAAAAAAAAAAAACAAAACTCAGGGGAGCCCATATAAATCAGGGGTTGAGTGCTGGCTTCCCACACACGAGGCCCCAGATTCAATCCCCAGTCCCAGTACCTAAAAAAAAAAAAGGTTTATTTTACCTACAAATGAGAAAATGTAGTTCATAAGATAGTGACTCTTGGGAATTCATTAAGGCCTCCTTTGTTGCCTAGTACCTGGTTAATTTTTCTCAAAAAATTCTGTCCTTTCCCCTCCCCTCCCTTCCCCTCCTCTCCTCTCCCCTCCCCTCCCCTTTTCTCTCTTTCTTTCCTGGCTCCTAACATTTTCTACTTCCCTGTTTAAGTTCTCACAAAGCCATCCATTTGACAATAGATTTTAAATCAGGGGCTCTTAACCTTTTTTGTTCCATGGACCCCTTTGCCAGTCAGGTGAAAACCACGGACCCCTTACTAAGTCCACACTATACTGTGTGTTATTTAATAAATATATCACACCTGCACCAACATATCCCCACAAGAATAATATTTTTTTGAATTTCAATTCAAGCTCATGGACACCTGGTTAAGAACCCCTGTTCTAAATTATTTCCCAGGATCAATTTCAAGCCCACCATAGTTTGATGGTATAGTTGCAGAATCTACCTATTTGCAAAAGCTAACTCCTACCTTATATTTGAAAGGTCGATCAATTTTGTGATCTCCAAGCTTCTGAAACTTTCTAATCTCCATAGTTTTCCTTATTGATTTTTAACTTTCTATTCCTTAGAGTCAAAGCAATACGACCACACAGTACGCACTATATATATTTTTTAATTTTCCATAAACACTGTTATCTAACTCTGCCAAGTTCAGAAATAAATAGGTTGATCCTTGTACCTTGTAATCTGCCTTCTGGAAGATTGTCAGTGATACTCTAATATTTTGCTATAAAATTTGCTCTACATTTATTATAGCCACTGTAACTAACTCTATGGATAGAGTATAAATCCGAATGAGGCCAACTAATATTGTTTAGGGCACTAAATTTTATTTTATTTTATTTATTTATTTATTTATTTTTGGCGGTAATTTAGTTTACTTCTTATAACTACACCCGAGACAATTATTACATTACTACAAGATTTCATTCTTTCTTCCAAAGACTTGTGGAGGAAATTGCTGGTCCCCCTTCCCAAATCTGTTCTTCTTTTTCCATTGTGGTAGTATTTGATTAGAAAGCGACCATGAATAAAGTCTATAATCCCCTGCCTTCCTGGTGACCATAAGACAATGTTCTTAGGTTCTTATATTTTAAATGGAAGTGCTATAGGGCAGTTTCTTGTTGTCGTTCTCACAAGCAAGGTGCATGCACTGTTACCTTCTCTTTCTTCTTCTCCCATTCAGCTACATGAAATGAATATGTGAGTTCTTCAGTTCCATCTAGGACCATATGGGTTAGAGATCTGCCCCATCCGTGGCAGAGAAGAAGACTGTGTACCTATGGAATTTTATATACTAGGGAAATAAAAATATCTCTGGTTTAATCCACTGTTATTTTGACTTCTGTTGTTGGTAACCAGACCTAATCTTCACACAGGTCTTTTGCACTGGCTTTTCCACTATTCCCTAAAACTTCACATAATTACATCTTAAACATCACTGATCAAAGAGGCCTCCTTGATAACTTCAGGAATTCTTGACCACATCTTACCACTTTAATTATCTAACTAGCACTTGTCACTTTCTGGATTTTTATTTGTGTGTCTGTTTATGGTCTGCACCCTTTCCATCTGAAAAGGAACTCTGTGAATGCAAAGATCTTGACTGGGTCACTCAGGGTTCTGCCTCAGTTACCTGTAATAACACTTGGCACCTGGGAGGTGCTCAATAAATCTGTTTTGAATAAAGAAAATGGTTAAACTGGTCATGCTTTTGAGCCACAGAAACTAATGTCTAAATATCAGTCAGAAACTTCTTAGAATAGTTATGAGAAGCCCAAGGCGTACAATGAGGTTATACATTGGAAATGATGCGCACTAATTAAGGTTGTGCAAATTAGAGCTCTGTGAGACTCTTGAGAGAATAATTGTACCTGAAAGAATAATTACTGGTTTAGGAGAATAATTGTGTCACTTAGAGCTAGGAGTCTGCTCTCCACAGAGTCTTGGGCCTAGCATCATAATGGTTAATCTACAGTTCTAGGAACCCAGTATTCCTGTTAACTACAAATTATGTTTTCAGCCTCTCTAAAGTTGTATTAAGTTTAAATTCAATGTCAGCCTTTATAATACGCTAAATAGCCTCATATGATTCTTATGGGTTTTGTGCTAAAAATGTGGTTCTCAGTGCAAGAAAATGTAAAGACCATTCATTCTGTACAGAGTATTTCTACCTCAAACAAGAAAGTGAATTTTCATTATCCTAGTCCTAATTTAAGTCCTCTTCAGGCCAGGAACATTGTAGCTCAACTCAAGCTATCTTGGTGAATCATGTAAAAATTACTCTCTTTAAACATTTCCTTGAGATTCCCTCAGTAAAAGTAATAATTTTTT
This sequence comes from Tolypeutes matacus, assembly GCA_026826555.1. Classification (NCBI taxonomy): domain Eukaryota; kingdom Metazoa; phylum Chordata; class Mammalia; order Cingulata; family Chlamyphoridae; genus Tolypeutes; species Tolypeutes matacus. The sequence goes on from JAKSZT010036119.1 coordinate 34,586,833, forward strand.
CCTTTGCATTTATGAAGCACTTAGCTCGTTTTGCTATGGGAATCACCACATCATCTATAGATCATTTTGAATGCATGCCTCATGATGCTAGACAATGAACAATTTGAAAACAAGACATTGTGCCTTATTCATTATTGCACACCTGATGACTATAGAATACTAAGCACTTTGCTAAATGTTGTGAAGAGGGCAGAAAAGTGCATAACATTTCCTGTCCTTCTCCCTTCCAGTTGAAGGTAGGCTTCTAATTTCTGTCCCATGAGCTTTTTGTGAGAGTGATGTAAGCAACTTGGAGGTCATGCTTTTTTAAAAAAAAGTAGGAGGGCATGCACTCCTTCTTTTCTCATTTTTTGGTTCTTCTTGATGCCATTGCTTGGAATGTATTCAGGGTAGTGAGGTACCTTAATCCTTTGCATGAAGAAAAAATGTTCTTGGTAATATCTCATTTGTCATCATGAATAGATAACTCAGAAGGATTTATAAGGGATGGAAATCCCACTATGGGATTTTCTCACTTAATACATTGTTGCTGCCCAGATCCATCTTTACAGCCCCCTGCTAGGAGTACTTCCTTCTTGATATGGTTGAGTCATGCATTCCTTCAAACTGTATTTTGTAATCACTCTGCACAATTAAATTCTGCGCAGCTCCAGCGGCGGCAGCGGCTCCAGCTCCTCCATCCCCCCAGGGCACTAAATTTTAGAGTTAGTTTATCTCAAGTGCAAATGTCACAGCAAAAGACAAATATAATACTGGTGCCCCTGACCTTTCAGGCTGAAAGGGTGAGGAAGTGACTATGGTAAATTCTCTAAAGGGTAGAAAAGAAAAGGGATAATTATTAGGGATAGTGTGAATAGAGAGAAGCTCATGAAAAAGAAAACAAAATAGATTTCTTGTGTCTTTTCAGTCGTCAAGTGCAAAGGAGCTGCAGGTTTATCTCCAGTGAAATGTATTCAAAACAAAAAGGTCTAAAATGTACGTATTAGTTCCCTTCCAATGGGGAAAGTCCTACTCCTATCAAAGGCAGATAAACTGTGTTCTTAATTTAAAGCAGTAGCACAGAAATTGCAGTTGAGATAAGGTAGGGCTAGTTTCACTCATGGTTCACATCTCACTTCTTATTTATCTAAATTCAATAGGTAAAGAGGCATTCTTTTGGGGTTTCTTTTCATTTCCCAATGTGTAGATTTGCTGCAAATTAGTTTCAGGAATTCTCTAGGTAAGATAAAAGCATGCTTTTATATTAAGATACATTTTCTCTCAAATCGGATTTTTTTTAAAAAAAGAACAAAAGTTCATTAGTCAAAGCCTCACTGTTTGTTGAGTAATTTCTATTTCCTGCCCAAATTATTTTACCTCAATTTCCTTGGATATTTCCTATGTAACCTTTTTTTTTTTCTTTTCAAAACCAAAAGCAGTAGACATTTATTCCTCAATTTTTGTGCAAGAGTGTAAGGATGCATTTGAAAGAACCTGATGGTTAGAGAGTGACAGCTATGGCCTTCAGGCTGTACTGGTTTACAATTAGATTAGAAGGGGAGAAACAAAGGAAACTTGCCTAGTTACACAAACGATGTTTCTGGCAAACACAGTTGTTTACAAGTTTCAAACTACATTTTACTAGGGCTAAGTGTAGACTTCAAAAAGGCCACACACAGTAGTACAATTTTAAAATTGGAAGAACATCGTGCAAATGTTAGTGCAAAGTAATGGTGTAGACTCTCCAATAAAAGATTGTGCTCACGTTTCTTTTACAATTACAACCACAGAGGCTGAACTTACTCAATAGCAATGCCTTTGTGTTTTATGTCCTATATACCAAGGGAATGTCACAAGATTTTGTTGAAATGCAGCTTAGTTTCATTAATAAAGCAAATTGTGTATTTAACAGTCATGTTCCTGGAATGCTACACAGTTAAGTTTTTTTTTTGGGGGGTGGGGTTCGGTGGGGTGGGTGGACAAGGGAGTAAAGAGTTTATTAAGAAGCAAGAAAAGGAAAACAGGACACAACCCTCGACATGATTGCCAGCATGCTACAGGGTGAGATGCCCCAGGTTAGGCCTTTTTAAGACCTTTCCTCCTCTCCCTTACTAATGTTGGGGAGGGGCCCCAGCTGTTTGCTGTTCTGATTGGTTGCCCCACCTGTTAGCTCTCAGGGGGCCAACAACTACTTCTTATGGAAATGCTTTTAAGCTTATGCCCCTATCTTGTTCAGTAAAATTACCCTCAAGATATCTTTTATACTCTAAACTGGAATGGTTTCATGATTTTTTTTAACTAATCAATTTTATTGATACATATTAATAAAGCATACAATTCATCCACAGTGTACAATCATTGGTATTTGGTATAATCACATAGTTGTGCATTCATCACTTCAATCATTATTAGAGCATTTTCATTATTTCAGTAATAATAATAATAACAAACAAAAAACAGACAAACAAGAAAATTCTTCACCTCTCAATCTCTCTGTTTCCACTGCTGTACATAGTTACTATTTCTGGCTATACTTGCACAATTATTTATTTATTTATTAAGCAGTATTATTGAGATATATTCACATACCATACAATCTATCTAAAGTGTATAATCAATGGCTTTTAGTATAGTCACAATGTTGTGTATTCATCACCACAAAAAATTTTAGAGGGGAGCTGATGTGGCTCAAGTGGTTGAGGGCCTGCTTCCCACATGGGAGGTCCTGGGTTCAGTTCCTGGTGCTTCCTAAAAACAAACAAACAGAAAAAAAGAGACAAGCAACAGGCAAACAAGCAAGGGGGCCAGTTCAGGGGAGCTGATGTGGCTCAGAGGTTGAGTGCCGGCTTCCCACATAAGAGGTCTGCAGTTCAGATCACAGCCCTGGTACCTTAAAAAAAAAAAAAAAGAAAAAAGAATTATTTCGTTACTCCAAAATGAAAAACTCCACACCCCTCACCATGCCTTCCTTAGCCCTACATAACCACTAATCAAATTTCATCTTTATAAATGGAATCATACAATATGATACAAAATAGATTTAGTTCATAGAAACACAATCATACAGTATTTTGTGTCTGGCTTGCTTCACTCAACAAAATGTCCTCCAGGTTCATCCATGTTGTCATATGCTTTACAACTTCATTTCTTCTTACAGCTGCATAATATTCCATCGTGTGAATACACCACAGTTTGTTTAACCATTCATCATTTGATGGACACCTAGGTTGTTTCCAAATTTTGGCAATCGTGAATAATGTTGCTATGAACATAGGTGTGCAGATGTCTATTTGGTTCACTGTTCTCAGTTCTTCTGGGTATATTCCCAGTATATACCCAGGGTCACTTTGCAAATCTATATTCAACTTCTTTAGGAACTGCCAAACAGTCCTCCACAGTGGCTGTACCATTCTGTATTCCCACCAGCAGTGAATAAGTGTTCCTGTCTCTCCACATCTGTTCCAACACTTATAGTTCTCTGTCTTTTTGATAGTGACCATTCTGGTAGGTGTGAAATGATACCTCATTGTAGTTTTGATTTGCATTTCCCTAATCATGAGTGATGTTGAACATTTTTTCATAATTTTTTTTTGCCATTTGTATTTCTTCTTTGGACAAATGTCTATTCAAGTCTTTTGCCCATTTTTTAATCAGGTCATTTGTTTTTTTATTATTGAGTTGTAACATCTCTTTATATATCATGGATATTAAACCCTCATTGGACATGTGATTTTCAAATATTTGCTCCCATTGAGTCGACTGCCTTTTCACCCTTTTGACAAAGTCCTGTGAAGTGCAAAAGTGTTTGATTTTGAGGAGGTACCACTTAGCTCTTTTATGTTTTGTTGCATGTGCTTTGGGTGTAAGGTCCAAGAAACCACCACCTACTACAAGGTCTTGAAGATGTTTCCCTACATTTTCTTCTAGTGTTTTATGGTCCTGGCTTTTATATTTAGGTCTTTGATCCATTTGAGTTGATTCTTGTATAGGGGATGAGATAGGGGTCCTCTTTCATTCTTTTGTTTATAGATATCCAGTTCTCCAAGCACCATTTATTGAAGAGACTTGTTTTGTCCTGTTAACATGGATGTATGTTTGTTAAAAATCAGTTGGCCATAGAGATGAGGATTTATTTCTGGATTCTGAATTCTATTCCACTGATCGATGTGTCTATCTTTATGCCAGTACCATGCTGCTCTTCTCTTTTAGAATGCTTTTGGCTATTCGGGTGCACTTTCCCTTCCAAATGAATTTGGTAATTGCCTTTTCTCTTTCTGTAAAGTAGGCTGTTGGAATTTTGATTGGTATTGCATTGAATCTACAAATCAGTTTGGGTAGGATTGACATCTTCACAATATTTAGTCTTCCAGTCCTTGAACAAAGAATGTCTTTCCATTTGTTTAGGTCTTCATTGATTTCTTTTGGCATTGTTTTGTAGTATTCTGCATATAGGTCCTGTACTTCTTTGATTAAACTGATTCCTAGGTATTTGAGGTTTTTTGTTGCTATTGTAAAGGTGATTTCCCCCTAATTTCCTCCTCAGATGTTCAATGCTAGTATACAAAAACATTATTGATTTTTGCATGTTGATCTTGTATCCTGCCACTTTGCTGAACTCATTTATTAATTCAAGGAAGTAGCTTTGTTGTAGACATTTCAGAATTTTCTGTCATCAGCAAATAGTGAGAGTTTTACTTCCTCTTTTCCTATTTGAATGCCTTTTTTTTTCTTGTCTAATTGCTCTAGCTAGAACTTTTAGCTAATGTTGAATAACAATGATGACATCCTTGTCTTGTTCCTGATCTTAGAGGGAAAGCTTTCAACCTTTCCCCATTGAATACAATGATGGCTGTGGGTTTTTCTTATATGCCTTTTATCATATTGAGGAATTTTCTTTTTATTCCTATCTTTTGAAGTGTTTTTTTTTTTTTTTTTTTTTTTTTTAATCACGAAAGGTTGCTGGATTTTGTCAAATGCCTTTTCTGCATTGATTGAGATAATCATGTGTTTCTTTTTTCCTTCAAATTGTTAATGTGGTGTGTTACATTGTTTGATTTTCTTATGTTGAACCAGCCTTGCACACCAGCAATAAATCCCACTTGGTTGTGATGTATAAGTCTTTGATATGCTATTGCATTCTATTTGCAAGTACTTTGTTGAGAATTTTTGCATCTATGTTCATTAGAGGGATTGGTCTGTAATTTTCTTTCCTTGTACTGTGTTTATCAGCTTTGGTATTAGGGTGATGTTGGCTTCATAAAATGTGTTGGGTAATTGTCTGTCCTCTTCAATTTTTAGAAAGAATTTAAACAGGATTGGCATTAATTCTTCTCAAAATGCTTGGTAGAATTCATTTGTGAAGCCATCTGGTCCTGGATTTTCTTTGCTGGGAGATTTTTGATGACTGCTTCAATCTCTTTATTATGATTGGTTTGTTAAATTCTTGTATTTCTTGTAGCATCAGTGTAGGTTGTTTGTGCCTTTCTAGGAATTTGTCCATTTCATCTAGGTTGTCTAGTTTGTTGGCATATAGTTTCTCATAATATCCTCTCATGATCCTTTTCATTTCTGTGAGGTCAGTCATAACTTCCCCTCTTTCATTTCTGATTGTATTTATTTGCATCTTATCTCTTTTTTTCTTTGTTAGTCTAGCTAGCTAGGGGTTTGTCAATTTTATTGATCTTCTCAAAGAACCAGCTTTTGGTTTTTAAAAATTTTCTCTGCTGTTCTTTTGTTCTCAATTTCATTTATTTCTTTTATCTTTTTTAATTAAAAAAAATTTTTTTTTCAATTTCATTTATTTCTGCTCTAATGTTTCTTCTCTCCTTTTGCTTACTTTAAGACTGGTTTGCTGTTCTTTCTCTGTTTCTCAAGTGGTTCAGTTAAATCTTTGAGTTTAACTCTTGTTTTTAATATAGGCTTTAGGGCTATAAATTTCCCTCTCAAGACTGCCTTTGCTGTATTCCATAAGTTTTGATAAGTTGTGACCTCATTTTCATTTGTCTCAATATATACTGATCTCACTTGAAATTTCTTCTTTGACTCACTGATTATTTAGGAGTATGTTGTTTAGCTTCCACACATTTGAAATTTACCTTTTTCCTATTATTGATTTCCAGTTTCATTATATTATGATCTGAAAAGGTGCTTTGTATAATTTCAATCTTTATACAATTATTGAGAGCTGCATTGTGCTGTAACATGTGGCCTATCCTGGAGAAAGCTCCACGGGTGCTTGAGAAGAATGTATAATCCACTGAGTTTGGATACAACGTTCTGTATATGTCTGTCTGGTCTAACTTGTTTATCATATTGTTCAAGTTCTTTGTTTCCTTGTTGATCTTCTGTATAGTTATTCTATCTAATGATGTCAGTGGTACTAAAGTCTCCAACAATTATTGTGAAGATGTCTATTTCTCCCTTCAGTTTTGTCATAGTTTGCTTCATGTATTTTGGGGCACCCTGGTGAGGTATATAGATATTCATGACTGTTATATCTCCCTGGTGGATTATCCCTTTTATTAATATATAATGGACTTCTGTATCTCTTACAGTTTTTGACATTTAAAGTCTGTTTTGTGCAGTATTAGTACAGCTACCCCTGCTCTGTTTTGGTTACTATTTGTATGGAGTATCTTTTTCCTTTTTTTTTTTTTTTTTTTTAATTACCGGGAGGTCCCAGGGATCGAACCCTGGTCCACTCCATATGGGAGACGGACACCCAACCAGTTGAGCCACATCCGACCCCATGGAGTATCTTTTTCCAACCTGTCACTTTCAGCTGGCATTTGAGTCTCTTATAGGCAGCTTATGGATGGCTCATGTTTTTTATCCATTCTGTTAGCCTGTATCTTTTGATTGGGAATTTTAATCCATTCACATTCAGTGATATTACTGTAAATGCATTCTTTGCTTCCACCATTTTATTCTTTGGTTTTCATATGTCCTATCTTATTTTTGCCTGTCTTTTTACTCTTTTGGTTAGCCTTTCTGATATTCTTTCTTCTATATACTCCTCCAAGTCTCTCTCTCCTGTCTTCCCCCCCCCCAGGCTCTTAGGCTTCCTTTAATATTTCCTGCAAAGGTGTATTTTTTTTCTTTTTCTTTCTTTTTTTTTTTTTTTACAACTCTCTTCGTTTCTGTTTGTTTGTGAATATTTTATACTCACTTTCATATTTGAAGGACAATTTTGCTGGGTAAAGTATTCTTGGCTGGCAGTTTTTCTCTTTCAGTATCCTAATTGTATCAGACCACTGTCTTCTCACCTCTGTGGTTTCTGATGAGAAATCCAAGCTATGTCTTACTGGGCATCCCTTGTATGTGATAGTTTGGTTCTCCCTTGCTGCTCTCAGAATTTTCTCTTCATCTTTGACATTTAACATCTGAGTAGCATGTGTCTTGGAGTAGGTCTATTCAGATTTATTCTGATTGGGGTACAGTGTGCTTCTTGGACATGTAAGTTCATTTCCTTCATGAGGGTTGGGAAATTCTCAGCTATTATTTCCTCAAGTACTCTTTCTGCCCCTTTTTTCTTCTCTTCTCCTTCTGGAACTCCCATGACACCTATGTTGTTGTGTGTCCCGGCCCGTGGGACAGTCAACCTGAGGCTCCAGCTCCTGTGAGAGAAGAATGGTATGGGACAAGAGACACGAAGAATGACAGCAAGACAGGATTCTGATGAAGCTGCAAAAGTTTATTGAAGAGGCAGGATATATATACTCTAAGGGAAGAGGGAGTGGCTAATAAGGACAGGTGGCGGTTTAGGATTGGTAGGTACTGTTGCTGGGGGTGTGGGATTGGTAGGTGCAGTTGCTGGGGGGAGGTGGCAGTATTGAGGGAGTGGTTAGGCGCTGTTGCTAGGGGTAGGTGGCAGCATTTCTGGCGCGAATCTTTGGCGTGGGCGCGAAATGCTGCTGACTTCCTAGAAGAAGGCTAGGGTGTTATTGTTTCAGTCCTGGCGGCCATGTTGCATGCCACCGACCTCGCTTAAGGCAAAATATACATGGATATATTATTTTTACGGCCCCCAACAGTTGTGTTTCGTGTTGTCATTCAACTCTCTGTGCCCCTGCTCAATTTTTTCCATTCTTTCTCTCTCTGTTCTTTTCTCCTTTCAATTTCAGCTGTTTCTGTTTTTGGTATTGCTTATTCTTTCTTCTATCATTTCGAGTCTGATGTTATAGGTCTCTAATGTTTTTTTTTTGTTTTTTTTTTTTTAAGATTTATTTATTTACTTTATCCATTTTAAACCCCCCATTCCCCATTTACTGTTTTGTGTCCATTCACTGGGCAATTCTCTGTGTCTGTTTCCTGCCATCTCTTCTCATCCTCCTCCTCCAGTCTTCACCAGGATTCCATCCTATAGACCTCTGATGTAGGAGAGAGGTGTTCTGCCACCTGCTCCACCTCGGTTCCTGGTTTTCGGAGCTTTCGGAGCATCTCGTCTTGTCTCTCCCCTGAATCTCTCTCCTGTTAGGTCACCATCTTGCTGCATGGTTCCCGGGGCCTGGCGGCTCACCAGCACACAGAGCCTGGCAGCCCATGCGCCTTCTATATATATATTTTTTATATTACCGGGAGGTCCCGGGGATCGAACCCAGGTCCCTCCATATGGCAGACGGTCGCCCAACCATTTGAGCCACATCCGCCCCCCTCTAATATATTTTTGATCTCACCTATTGTGTCTTTCATTCCCATTAGCTCTGTTACTTTCCTATTCAGGATTTCAAGTTCTTCTTTGTGCTTGCTCAATGTCTTCTTGATGTCATTTGTCTCTTTAGCCATATTGTCTTTCAACTCATTGATTTGATTTTGGAAGTTTGTGTGCATCTCTTTAATTAGTTGTCTCAAATCCTGTGTCTCTTCTGGGGCTTTTATATGTTCTTTTTCTTGGACCATGTCTTCCATTTTCTTAGTATTGCTCATAATTTTTTGCTGATGTCTGGGCATCTGATTAGAATAGTAGTTTACTCAGATGCTCAATTTCTTTATCTTTCATAGGGATTCAGTGGCCAGAGGCTGTGTGTTACTGCTGCTCTTTGATTCTTGTTTCTACCTGGATCATTAGGATTGTCCCTGTTAGTTGATCAAAACTGGGCTCTGAACCCAGTAATGTGTTGCAGACCCGCTTCCTAGGGTCTTTGTGAGAGAGATTATAAAGGCTGGAAAAAGCCTCTCTTGCTTATTTTTAATTTCCTCATGTGCACTGCCTTGGTCTGCCAGTAGATGGCTTTCTTCCGCAGCCCTCTCAGTTCAGTTCCTGATTGGAGTGTGTTTGCTGCAACACAGACCAGATCAATGTAATAGAGGTTCCCTTCCTGGAGGCTAAGAGCCTTGTAATTCAAATTTTCTCAAAGGCAGTTCTTCAGCCTTCTCTGGCAGCCTCCTCCCTTTTCCTGGGTAAGAAATAATCCCACTCCCCTCTGGGTCCTCAACAGTCAGTCCACCTTAGTTGAGAAGGAGATTAAGAGTGTTTGATCTCTTTAGTCAAGGATCTTTTAGTCCCTTGCTGACTCCCAAGGCAAACAATGGTAAGGCCCCACCGGGTCTGGAAGGGCTGGTGGGACACAGCAGACCAAATCTGTGGGTCAAAAGCTGAGTCAGCCTTAGGCTCTGTCCCTCTCTCTCCCCTTTCCTGGGGTGGTGGAACCCTGGAGCCCCCTTTGTCTATAGCTGGCCCAGAGGCCTGAGAATTCTTAACTGTCTTTAGTGTGTGGGAGGGTGCAGCAGTAGCAGCTGCTGGTTTCAATTCACAGTTTTGCTATCACAATTCCCCTCCTTTGTCCTTCTCTCTTCTGGGCAGTGTCCAGCCTTCCCCTGGTGTACTAAACCCTAGACGATTTTTTTCCAGGCCATTTCAGCCTGTCCTCTAGCTATTTTTCTGGGAGAGAAGAGAGTCTCATGTCTTTCTAGTCTGCCATCTTCCTGGAAGTCCCTCATGATTTTGAAATGCACCCAGCATAGATGAAAATATTTCAGAGATGGGGGAAAATCCACCACTAATCTCAGCTATACAAAGTTCTCAAAATCAAAAGCCTATTCACACAAAATTATATGTAATGATTGTGGTAATCAGTTTATAACAGAGATTAATCATTCTTGAACGTATAAGCTCCAGAGGAGCAATTGGATCTTCAAATATACACAAATATTTCCATCAATGATTTTTCGCCCTTATATCCAGATAGACCTAAGCAGTTAAAAACATAAGAAGAATAAGGGCCATTAGCTATGTCTTAACTGAGAAACCACATATAAACCAAAGAATATGGAAAATAGAAAGAGGGGCTAAAAGAATAAAAGTAGAAGGGGTGGAAAGATGTATTGTAACTTGCCAATGGAACGTATTATCTCCAACAGGACCTGCTGAACACTATGCTGAGGGATCCCATGCCAGATCATTTAATTACTTCTGGCTTCTTTTCAGAGCCATCATGGGAGGGGGATGGTGGTGGCCCCTGGGGTGGGGGAGGGACGGGGAAGGGGCGAGAGGGAGCGAGGCTGCTTCAATGATTGCAGATCTGCTGGGGAAGACGGGGTGTTCAGGAACACAGATCTGGAGGGATGGGCTAAGGACCGGGGCTCACTTGCCTCCCTATGTAACCTTTTTAAAACAACTTTATTTAGGTATAATTTACATGTGATAAAATTGACCTAGGAGAATGAAAGCATAACACTCACTTGCAGATGTGTATGTGATTGTTTATAACAGCATTAATCACAATAGCCCTATAGTGGTTTGGTAGTTTGATGTAATTATGAATTCCAACAATAGATATTGAATCATGCTTGTAAACTGGTCTGCTAATCTGGGCATGATTAAGTTATGATTAGGGCGTTAACTGGGCCACAGTCAGTAGGGCATTGAGCCCCACCCCTTGGTGGGTGGGGAATCAAATATAAAAGGCATGGCAAAGAACAGTGTCGAAGAAGTTTTGATGTTAGAGTCTTGAGCTGGAGCCCTGGGAAGTAAGAGAGCTTGGTCATGAGGAAGGAGAGTAGGCCCCAGGATAGAGACGAGCCATTCGCCTGAGAGTTCACAGCTGGCCTTGTGGAGAGAAGCAAAGCCTAGAGAGCCTCATAGTCTACAGCTGACCTTGTGGAGGAAACAGAGGCGCTAAGTCTGGAGAGAAATGCAGCCCCAGGAAGAGAGGAACCCAAGAAGCCTGAACTCTGGCAGCTGTCTTGCTCCAACACGTGGCAATGGACTTTGGTGAGGGAAGAAACTTATGCTTTATGGCCTGATAACTGTTGGCTTCTACCCCAAATAAATACCCTTTATAAAGACCAACCAATCTCTGGTATTTTGCATCAGCACCCCTTTGGCTGACTAATACAAGCCCCAAACTGGAAATAAACCAATTGCCCATTAACTAGTGAATGGATAAACAAAATGTGGTATATCCATAGGTTAGAATTTTATTAATCAATTAAAAAGCATGAACTGGGAGTGGATGTGGCTCAAGCGGTTGAGTGCCCATCTTCCACATGGGAGGTCCCGGTTCGGTTCCTGGTGCATCCTGAAAAAACAAAAACAAACAACAAGCAAAACTCAGGGAAGCGGATGTGGCTCAGTAGTTGAGCACCAGATCCCAGGGCCAATCCCCAGCCCCCGGTACCTCAAAAATAAATAAATAAATAACATAAAAAGCATGAACTACTGATAAATGTTACAAAGGAGATGAACCTAAACATTATGCTAAGTGAAAGAAGCCAGGTGGGTAGATTGAATAGTACATGATTTCATTTATATGAAATGTCTAGAAAAGATAAGTTATAGAGAAAGAAAGCAGATCTGTAGTTGCCAAGGCCTGGGGTTGGGAACAGGAATTCTCTACAAATAGATACAAGGGAACTTTTGGGTTTATGGACATATCCTACACCTGGATTGTGGTGATGGTTGCACAACAATAAATTTGCTAAAATCATTGTATTGTTCACCTCCAGTCATTGGTCTTTTCTGCTCATAATTCTCTATTCCTTATTTGGCATTAACCATCTAATAGGGTTGAAATGGAAGGTGTTTCTCTGTATGATTCTCACTATGATTCATATATGATTCTCTATAATATAAATGTGAGATTCTACAATTATATGATACTTAACATGACATCATGATTTTATTAAAATCCTCATATGTGTACTTGTCTCATTTTCAGGGCAGGGTCTGTTCCTCATCCTTCTTCAAATCCTCATTGTACCTATCAGTGTTCTATGAGGATGGAGACTCAGCAAATGTTTGTAAAATGAATAAGTGAATGATTTGGACATGAGCCTAAAACTTGCCTAAATCCCTTGTCCAAATTACAGAATTTGACAACAGTCAACATATTTTGCCACCAAATGGTGACATCCACAATGCTAATTTTCAAGGATGAGCCAATACCACCAAGCACATGACTGACGCTTCAAAGAACATAGTAACAAGAGCATGATAAGGATATAATATGTTAGTCAAACTATTCTTATTACTGATGAATTATGTTCTGGGCAGAATAGGTGGCTGTCACGATAATTTCTAATAAATATGGTTAAGAATAAAAAGTGCCTGATTGCTGATAGCAAATATTTGTATTCATATATTGTTTATATGACTATTAATATTCTTTTTATTTTCAAAATAAAGTTGAGTTTAGCCATCTTATGAAAGCATTACATTCTCAGGACAGAAGAGGTAAAAGAAGTAAAAAAATTTACTATGGTTCTTCCTGTTGTTTTGACTCTGCAAACTGATCTTTCAATTTTATTGTTCCAAAAGAATTCATGCTTATAAAAATAAAAACCATGAAAGGTATATAGAGTTAAAAGTTAAAACCTTGCTTTTCTCCAAGGACCCTGCTCTCACTCCTGAGGACTAATCATCATTAACCATGTGATGCATATTCTCCCAGACAATTAATTTAATTTAAAAAAACCCACCAAACTTTTTAAAATTAAAAGTACAACACAAATAATATTCTCTTTCTCTCTCTCCTCCTACCTCTCTAAAATAAAAGGGCATAGAAGTAATTACTACTTTGATGTGGGTTCTGGTTCTCAACACAGAAGCATTTTGGAAATATTGTGAAGGCATTTTGGGTTGTCACAATGACTGTGTGACTGGGGAGCACTACTGGCTCTTTTTTTCCCCAGGAGTTACTGGGGATTGAACTTGGGACCTTGTACATGTGAAGCAGGTGCTCAACCACTGAGCTACACTCACCCTGCACGTCTGGCTCTTGAGGGCATGATGCTCAGGGATGCTAACAATTCTGGAATGCCCAGGAGGTTTCCATGTGATAAAAACTTGTTCCACCTAGAATGCCACTAGCACTCTTGCTGAGAAGCCCCATAAAATCTCTTCCATGCAGAATACATATAGAAATATAATATATACATATACACACACACACACATACCTACACATATATACATATAGCCTCTCTTCAAACATATTGAAAAGTTGAAAGAATTGTACAGTGAAACACTCATATGCCCACCACCTAGATTCTATTAACATTTTGCCTTATTTGCTTTATCATGTATCTATGGTTTGGAGCTGTGTTCCCCCGAAAAACATCTTCTTAAACTTAATCCATTCCTGTGAATATGAACTCATTGTCAGTAGGACTCTGGATGAGGTTACTTCAGTTAAAGTATGGCCCTCCTCAGTCAGGATGGGCCTTAACCCTATTTATAACTGGAGTCCTTTATAAGCAGAATGAAATTCAGACAGAGAGAAAGCCAAAGGAAGCAAGAAGCTGAAGGTCAACAGAACCCAGAAGGTAGGGGCCTGGAGAGGCCACTATGTGCATTGCCATGTGACAGAACAGCCCAGGATGAATGATCACCAGCAGCCAGCCCCAGGATGCCAGTCTTTGGGAAGAAAGCATTGTTTTGATGACACCTTGATTTGGATATTTCCAAGCCTCAAAATCATGAGTCACCGGGAAGGAGATGTGGCTCAAACAGTTGGGCGCCTGCCTACAACGTGGGAGGTCCTGGGTTCAGTTCCTGGTACCTCCTAAAGAAGACAAGCAAGACATTGAGCTGACGTGATGGGATGGCCTGGTGAGCTTATGCAACAAGATGACACAGCAAGATGACACAATGAGGAAACACAATGAGAGACATAATAGACAAGGAGTAGATGTGGCTCAAACAATTGGGCACCTGCCTAACACACGGGAGGTCCTGGATTCGGTTCCCGGTGCCTCCTAAAAAGAAGATGAGCAGACACAGAGGGCACAAAATGAACAGACACAGCAAATGCAAACAACAAGGGGGGATGAGAAATAAATAAATTAAATAAATCTTTAAAAAAAAATTGTGAGCCATTAGAGCCCTATTGTTTAAGTCAACCCACTGCATGGTATTTTTCTTTTTTCTTTTTTTAAAGATTTTATTTATTTATTCATTTATCCCCCCCTTGCTGCTTGTGCTCGCTGGGTCAGCTAACCACGCCGCGCGGACGGGCTTGCCTTCACCAGGAGGCCCCGGGTTCCCGGGGCCTCCCATATGGTAAACGGGAGCCCTACTGATTGAGCCACAGCCGCTTCCCTGCATGGTATTTTCTTGAGCAGCCAAGGAAACTAAAACGCTATCCAACCATTTATGCCAATTTCCGTTCATCAGTCCATCTTATTTTTTTATACATTTCACAGTAAGTTGCAGAGGAGATCAGTACAGTTTATCATTAAAGTCATGTTAAATTGCTTTTTAAAAATCATTCTAAAATTTTTATTTGAAAAAATTAGAAAAAAATCATATTATGCATATTATTCTACTGCTTGCTCTACAAATATAGCATCATTCATTAATTAATTCAATATTTATTGAGAGTTTACTATGTGTCAGGAGCTTTTGCTAGGTTCTTAGATTACAGTGAATAACAAAACAAATGCAGCCCCAAAATTCATGGCACTTACTCTAATAATAGAACTTTTGAAAGTCTTTCCAAAGTAGTAGTAGTAGTTGTAGTAATTAATAGTAATAGTATAACAATATTTTGGCAATATTATATAAAACAACACTATATAACAATATTATAACAATAGTAATACTTATTATTATAACAACATGACAATGGAGTCTAGTATTTATTGCATGCCTACTTTATCTCTAACACTGTAATAAGTATCTTAAATATATTAATTAATTTAACCCTACAGGGTAAGAACAATTGTAATTTTCATCTTAAAGATGATACTGAGACACAGAGAAATTAAGTAACTTGGGCAAAGTCACAGAGCTAGTAAATGACAGAGGTGGGATATAAACACAGGTAGCCTGGCTTCAGAGTCTACAGGTTATACCCATTAAATTGTTACTCCCTCTACTATATTATATACAATGTAAATAATATGATCTACCCTATTCCTTTTTTACAGCTGCATAATATTTTACAGAATTAATTCGATGTAATGAGTTAAATGATTCCCTTAATTTTAAATAAATTTTCACTTAAATTCAATGATACAGTGAAAATACTTGTTTGTATATCTTTGTGCATGAGTATAAATATTTCTGTCAAATAGTTTACAGAAATGACACCACAAGACCATTTGTGTTTTAATTTGCATTTCCCTAATTAATAGAAATAGAGCAAGGTTTTCTCCCATAGTCTGTAAAATTTAAGAGTGTAACAGTTTCATAGACTTTCAAGTTCCCTTCTATCACTAAATGGTAGTCAATCTGTGACTTCAATACATCTAATCATTGAGTTAAGGAAATTGTAAGTTTTTCCTCCTTTTTAAAAAAGGTCAGGTTTAAAAAAAAATTTTTTTTAAGATTTTTATTTTTATTTATTTATTTATCCCTGCCCCCCACCCCCCCATTGTTTTGCACTCATTGTCTGCTCTCTCTGTGTTTTTCTGTGTCTGCTTGTCTTCTCTTTAGGTGGCACCAGGAACCAATCCTGGGACCTTCTGAAGTGGGAGAGGGGCATTCAATCTCTTGTGCCACCTCAGTTCCCTGGTCTGCTGCACCTCTTATTGTCTCTCCTCTGTGTCTCTTTTTGTTGGATCATCTTGCTGCGCCAGCTCTCTGTGTGGGCCAGCACTACTGCACGGGCCAGCACTCCTGCATAGGCCAGCACTACTGCACGGACCAGCACTTCTGCATAGGCCAGCTCTCTGCTCAGGCCAGCTCACTGCATGGGCCATCTTGCCTTTCACCAGGCCCCAGGAAGCGAACCCTGGACTTCCTATATGGTAAACAGGAGCCCAATCGCTTCAGCCACATTTGTTTCCCAAAAGTCAGGTTTATTGAGGTATAATTTATATCCAATTGTATAACCAGCACCTAAATTAAGATGAAGAATTATTCCATCACCCATCACCCTGTGCCCCTTTAGTTAATCCCCTTCTTTTACCTTTAGCCTCCAGCAACTATGTTTTTTGTACTCATAGTTTTAGCTTTTCAAAATGTCATATAAATGAAATCACACAGTAAGTGGGCTTTTCTGTCTGGCTTAGCATAATGCACTTTAAGATTCATACATTATATTTTAAAATGTCACAGTTATTTCCTCTTTCTGCTGAGTAATTTTCCATTCATTAGTAATGAACATTTGAACATTATGAATAAATTTTTTTTTTTTTAGGAGGTGCTGGGGATCAAACCTGAGACCTTGTACATGGGAAGCAGGTGCTCAACTACTGAGCTACACCCACTCCCCTAAAGTTGTTTTTTTTTTTAAAGATTTATGTTATATATTTATTCCCCTCCCCCTCGTTGTTTGTGCTCGCTGTCTGCTCTCTGTGTCCATTCTGTGTACTTGTCTTCTCTTTAAGAGGCACTGAGAACTGACCTGGGACCTCCCATTTGGTAGGCAGGAGCTCAATCGCTTGAGCCACATCTGTTTCCCCCTCAAGTTGTTTTGAATATTCATATACAGACCTTTGCATGGACATATTTCTTTTATGTTTCTTGGGTAACTACAAAGGAGTAGGACTGGTGGATTGTATTTTAAATATATGTTGAACTTTCTGTGATATTTCCAATATCACTGAACCATTGCATTCCCACCAGCAGTGAGTAAGAGTTTCAGTTCCTTCACATCCTCGTGAGCATTTGTTATTGTCAGTCTTATACATTTTAATCCATTCTACTGAGTGTGTCCTGATATCCTCTTGTCATTTCATTATGCATTTCCTTATAGACTAATGATGTTGAACATTTTTTTGGGGGGTGGAGGGGTGGGGCATATTGGAATCCCCTATATATTTTTTAATTAAATCGATTTTATTGATACATATTAATAAAGCATACAATTTATCCAAAATGTACAATCAATGGCATTTGGTATAATCACATAGTTGTGCATTCATCACTTCAATCTTATTAAAGCATTTTCATTATTTCAATAATAATAATAATAATTTCAATCTCTCTGTTTACCCTGCATACATAACTGGTATTTCTGGCTATTCTTGCATTTGTTTAGTAAGCAGTTTTATTGAGGTATATTCACATACCATATGATCTATCCAAAGTATGTAATCAATGGCTTTTTTTTTTTTTAGCTGTTAAAAAGAATTTTATTGTAAAATTGTAAACTAAAATAGTAAAATAGATAGAAAGAAATTACACATTTTAATAGAGAGTGTAAGGCCAGGTTAGATTTAATATAATCAATTATAAGAAATAGTAGTAATAAACATTTATAAATGTAAGTAATAATTCAAATATAATAGAAATTAATTATAACATAACTTTAATTTTTATGTTACAGCTCTAACTATTGGACATAATAATCTCTAAGAATTAAATAAATTATTGCTTAAATTATTTAATTTCCATTTAGGCCATAATTCTTTCTGGATAATCAAATTAATGAATTACCACAGATAACAATATGACAACTCATAATTTTATGAGGCAGAAAAACTCAAAATCTTTTTCAACAGTAGTCATGCTAAATCATTATTGAAAAAAAATCATTATTGATCCAGATGGATATTTTAATTAACAAGTATGCATAAGAAAGGGTTAAAGAAAAATGAAGTGTCCAAAAATATATCTCTTCTCCAGTCCTCCTCAATTAAAAGCAAGTGCTTATTTTGTATGAAGAAACTTACAGAATACTGATCATAGGAACAATTTGCTAGTTGCACTGAGTCTGAGTAATTGTTGTTTATATACTAGAATATTGTTATTTTACATTATCTGGTCTACCCCAGCTCTTTTTTGGCTACTATTTGCATGGAATACCTTTTTCCAAACTTTCACTTTTAACCTGGTTGTGTCCTTACATTTGAGGTGGGTCTCTTGTAGACAACATATAGATGGCTCATCAATTTATGAACATTTTTTAATATGCTTATTTCACATGACATCCATATATTTTCATTGGTAAAGTGTTTCAATCCATTGCTCATTTTATATTGGTATTTATTTTCTTATTGAGTTTTGAGTGTTCTTTATATATTTTGGATATAAGTCCTTTATTTTATGTGTATTGAAAATAGAATCTTACAATCTATGGCTTATCTTTTCATTTCTTAACAGTGTCTTTCAAAGAGCAAAAGGTTTAAAACTTTTGATGAATCCCATTTATCAATTTTTTTCTTTTTATGATTCAAATTTTTTGTGTCCTGTCTTAAGAAACCTTTGCATAACCCAGGGTTTCTCAAACTTGACATGATTAGCATTTGGAGATGGATAATTCTTTGTTGTGGGTGGCTGTCATGTGAATTGTAGGATGTTTATCAGCCTTTGTGGCCTCTACCCATTAGATGCCCAAAGCAACACCCTTACATCCAAAATTGTGACTTAGAAAAATGTCTCTGGACCTTGCCCAATGTCTGCTAGAGGTCATGACTGCTCCTGATTAAGAACCACTGGACTAACCCAAGGTCACAAAGATTTTTTCCCTATGTTTTCTTCTGGAAATTGAAAAATTTTAGTTCTTAAATTTAGGTCTATGATTTATTTTGAGTTATTTTTTATATATGGTGTGAGGTAAGGATCTGGGTACTTTTTTTTTTTTTTTTTTTTGACATATCATTCCAGCACCTTTCATTTTTTTTTTTTTTTTTTAAGATTTTATTTATTTATTCATTTATCCCCCCCTTGCTGCTTGTGCTTGCTGGGTCAGCTAACCACGCCGTGTGGGCGGGCTTGCCTTCACCAGGAGGCCCCGGGAACCGAACCCGGGGCCTCCCATATGGTAAACGGGAGCCCTACTGATTGAGCCACAGCCGCTTCCCATGCACCTTTCATTTTTAAGATGGTACTGGGGAATGAATCCCAGACCTCATACATGTGAAGCAAGCACTCAACTACTGAGCTACACCTGCTCCATTCCAGTACCTTTTGTTGAAAAGAGTTTCTTTTCCCCATTGAATTACTTGATATCTTTAAAAAAAATAAACTGACCTTTTATTTGTGGGTATATTCCTAAATTCTCTGTTCTGTTCAGTTGAACTTTATGTCTTTCTTTACACCAATACCATACTGCCTTGATTATTATAGCTTTATAGAAAGTATTGAAATTTGATAGTGTAAATCCTCCAACTTTGTTTTTCTTTTTAAAAATCTATTGGCTATTCCAGGTCCTTTGTATTTCCATAAACTTTATGTATCAGCTTATAATTCCTACAAAGCGCTTACAGGGATTTTGATGAGGATGATAATGAAAGCTTAGATCAATTTGGGGAGTTTACAGCTTAACCCTATTGAGTCTTCCAATCCACACATGGTGTATTCTCCATTTATAAAGATTTGTTTGTCTGTTAGAGTTACCTACCTTTTTCAGGATTTCTGATCTCTCCATTCTTTTTTGAATCACAGATCTTCCTTCTAGAATATTGGGAATATTGGAACAAGAATAATAGAAAGTGTTCTTTCTAAAGTAGAGCTTAATTGTTGCTTAAGTGAGAAAGTCTGTTGGTTTAAAAAAATTCTGTTTTTGTTTATCTGAAATGTCTTGGCTTTGCCCTCGTTCCTGAAAAAGAGTTTTTTTCCTCAAGAATTTAAAGATAATTGAAGATATTATTCCATACTCTTGTTGCTTCCATTGCTGCTGTTGAGAAGTCAGTAGTCAGTTGAAAGTAATTGTCTTTTCTGACTACTTTTAAATAGTATTTTTCTTTCTCTTTGTTATTCTGCAGTTCCATGGCTGGCTATAGATTTTTAAATATATTGACTGTGATACATTGTTTTATCATCCTACTAGATATGGATGTGTTTCCTATATCTACATCTATAAAGTCACATCTTTTATCAGTTTAAGAAAATTATAAATCATTATTTCTTCAATTGTTGCTTTTATTCCCTCTGTCTACCCTCTCCTTCTCAAGCTCCATTTATACGTTAGTTCTTACCTTTTTTAAAACATCCAGCTGTAGATTTTGTTGTTTCCACATTATATCTAATGCTGTGGTTCTTTACATTTTACCTCTTATTTGTTTATTTTTAAACCTTTTTTTAATACATAAAAGAAGAAAAATATATAGGAAGAAAATAAAAATTTTCCCCAAATCCAACCCCATTCCCTTGAGGTACCATATTCATACAAAAAACATAAATATATGTATATAGTTTTCTCATTGTTTTTCTAATTCATATTTCCCTCACTACAATTGAAGTTGGACATTTTTTCATGCCTCTTGTCCATTTGCATTCCTCTTTCTGGGAATTTCCTGTTTATACTTTTTTATACATTTTTCAATGGTATTGTTTGTCTTTTCTGAGTTTAAGCTATTAATAGATATATCACCCTTTTTAGCACATATAGATTGCATTTCCCCCTTTAGGATCTAGTTTTTCTTTTAGTTTTATATAACATATCATTTGCCAAAATAAAGTTGTAAAGATTTATATGCTTATTTGTGGTTTTTAAACTTCCCGTCTTACTTAAGGTGTTCCTCACTCCAAATTATTTTATTAATTTTTGTATTTTATATATCTAACCCATCTCAAATTTACTTTTGTATATATAGGAGAGAGAATTAGTTTTGTTTCCATTCAGAAAGACAATCATGTCATCTCCACTAAATTTTAAAGTCACTTTTGTCATATGTTAAGTGTCCTTATTTGAACACATTTCTGAACCTTATTTTATTCCACTGATGTAGAATTTTCCCCAAACTATAGTATTTTTGGAACCATTTCAAGGGTTTATGCCATATCTGTTAGCCTCTGTACTGTCATTTGTTTGCTATGTTTCCTTATATCAACTCACTTAATTTTACTTAAACACATTTAAATAGAAAACTTTATGTCATCACTGTACATTAAGGTAAATACAAATAATAATAAATTAAAAAATAAATACATAGCTATTTAAAAATTTAAAGATTCATTTATATACCTCCATTTCACATGCCAGCAGCAGTACAAGTACAGTGATTGGGGAAACATTCATGAAGCTATTTGTCTTTTCCTATGCCACTTCTTTTTTTTTTTTTTTACTGGGAGGTCCCAGGGATTGAACTCGAGTCCCTCCATATGGGAGATGGATGCCCAACCATTTGAGCCACATCCATTCCCCCATTCCTATGCCACTTCTATGCTGTTTTTTTTTTTTAAGATTTATTTATTTACTTTACTTTTATCCATTTTTAACCGCCCCCCCCCCGCTTTTTGCTGTTTTTGTGTCCATTCACTGGGCAATTCTCTGAGTCTGTTTTCTGCTCTCTCTTGTCATCCTTCTCCTCCTGTCTTCACCAGGATTTGCTCCTGGAAAACTCCAATGTGGGAGAGAGGCATTCTGCCACCTGTGCCACCTTAGTTCCTGGTTTTTCAGCACATCTCATCTTGGCTCTCCCTTTATGTCACTCTCCTGTTACGTCATCATCTTGCTGCGTGGCTCGGCGGGGCCTGGCACCCCGAACACAGGGTCTGTTGGCACACCCATGCGCGAGGCCTGGCGGCCTGTGCGCCTTCTATATTTTTCTTTATTTTACTGGGAGGTCCTGGGATTGAACCTAAGCCCCTCCATATGGGAGATGGACGCCCAACCATTTGAGCCACATCTACCCCACTCTGTGCTGTTTTAATTATGTTCACTTTTGGATAACTCTTAAGAGCCATTAAGTTTGTTCTTGGATTGGTTGGATCTTCTGGGAAGCTGATACTAAGAGTTAAAAGTACAAGATAGGGGGGAGTTGTGGCTCAAATGGCTGGGCGTCCATCTCCCAG
The DNA here is from genome assembly GCA_026826555.1 of Tolypeutes matacus. Lineage (NCBI taxonomy): Eukaryota > Metazoa > Chordata > Mammalia > Cingulata > Chlamyphoridae > Tolypeutes > Tolypeutes matacus. The sequence continues at coordinate 34,608,937 of JAKSZT010036119.1, forward strand.
ATGGAGGAACCTGGGTTCGATCCCTGAGACCTCCCAGTAAAAATTAAAAAAAGAAAATTATAGAAGGTGCACGGACCACCAGGACCTGTGCGCTGGTGTACCATCAGGTCCTGTGAGTGGGTGCGTTGTCAGGCCCTGCCAAGCCACGTAGCAAGATGATGATGTAACAGGAGAGTGACACAGGGGAGAGCCAAGATGAGATGTGCTGAAAAACCAGGAACTAAGGTGGCGCAGGCGGTAGTATACCTCTCTCCCTCAAGGGAGGTTCCCAGGATCGAATCCCGATGAAGACAGGAGGAGAAGGAGGAAACAGACACAGAGAATTGTCCAGCAAATGGGCATAAAAAAACAGCAAAAATGGGAGGGGGGGCGGGTAAAAATGGATAGAAGTAAGTAAGTAAGTAAATAAATAAATATTTTTTAAAAGTGCAAGATATTTATTAGGAATAATGCTTGTGAAAGATGAAGTGAAGAAGTTGCAGAAATAGGCTGCAAGAGGCTTTAGATTGTGATGCAGGTCTAACTTCTGTGAGAGAAGGGAAAGAATCAAGTGCTGGGTAAGATGAGCCTTAGACTATAGTACAGATCTGAGAAAGCCTTGCCCAGCCAAAAGGGAAGATCCAAGGTGAACATCATCCACTGAGGGGTCCTGGTTAGGCATAAATGACCGGACCCTAATGCCCTCATTATGCTGATTCATTATCTGAGAACTGCCCAGGAAGAGCACAGTCTTGACTCATGGTGGCAGATTGCAAAGGCACTGCTTTTGGAGGCTTCACCTAACTGTCCTCCTCATAGCCGATCATCTTGAAGGGAGGTCTGAGCAGTTTTCCTCCATGACTTCCACAGTCCACCCCTTGTGCTGTAAGGATCCATTTTTCTATACATGTTAAGGAAGTAGGTTCTTCAAGGTCCAGGTGGGGAATTCTTCCTGAGGGAAGTTCATGGTAGAAACTACAGCCCCCTTACCTGCAGATGGTTTCAGAGCTGCTACTAGTACTCATCACCTCTCTTTTCTACTCTTCATCCTAAATTCCTCTTGCCCTCAATTACCATCTCTGATGGTCTTGGTAGATTACTTGGTAGCATGAGTCAAATCCTCATTCCAGAGGGCTCTGAGCCCCCAGAAAGCACACCCTTCTCAGACTTGGGTTGCTGCACTTATCCATTCACAGCTACAACTGGACAACAAGAACTGCCTAAGTAATTCACCTGAGCTCCACACTTACTCCTTCCTGCCCCCATGTGTAATGACAACTCTACTTCCTCTTGCTGATCAGAATAAATTACTCCTGCCATGGTGGTAAATATTCTTCTTGCATGCTGGTCCCTGATTAAAAGTGTCCCCATGACAACTGTGGCTTTTAATTCAGTGGGAACCTTGCTGTGTCCCAGGGCAGGAATGCACTCCCTTTGGGGACCAAGGCCTCTAACACTGCAAGTTCCCAGTGGCATGGACAGAAAGTACAAAGTCCCTCAGTAGGCATTAGGAGTGGGGCACCAGAGCTATTAGCACTCTTCTTTCTTCCATAATATAGTCAGAAGAAATCTGGACCAACTGGATATCCACAGAGCATCATATTACATAATGAAATCATGTTCATCAAGCAAGGTGAACAAGAAGTGGTTAGCACATTGGGTCTTTGGCTTTCTGACCCATGTATTCTTCCTACAGAGCTCCATAAAGGACTCTGATTCTATAGGGTACCCCATCCTAACAGAGTATTGTCTCCAAACTGTCATTTTAGCTATTCAGCACACCTTTCCAGTGTTCTATAATGCTGGCTGCTTTTGGAAGGTGCAGTATGTGATATATCCAGGAGATACCGTGGGATCCAATTCCCACACATCCTTCACTGTGAAATGGGTCCATAGTCAGATGCTAAGTTTCATGGGGTTCCATGTTTTAGGATCAAGAATCCCATAGGCTGCCAGATAGTGATGCTGGTTAAGCCTCTGTGGGCAGGAAGGGCAAACCCATGCCCAGAATAGATGACCATTCAATTGAGAATGAAACGCTAGCTCTTCCAGGATGGAAAGCATCCAATGTACTCAATTTGTTACCAGGAGGGTAGTTGGTCTGCTGGAGGAAATCCAAAAACCACAAAGGCCCTCATAACTGTCAAAACCTTATTTTGACAAATTATATGTTCTATAAAGTCAAAAGAAAACTAGATTATAAGAAAAAGTATTTGCATGTCATATATATTAAGGTGCAATATGCCTATTATCAAATTAAAACCTCACTTGATGACTTTTTGGGTCTCTAAATATCTCAGTTCAGACCCTGTGTTTGATAGCTCTCAAGTACCACTGAGAATTCCCCTTTCCCAAGTGCACAGCCATCTAAGTAAGTGGCCATAGGTTCATTTGAGGAATGACTGGGGCAATCATTACAGAATATATTATCTGTGGTATTTCAAGGTTCTCACTCCTGGTGACCTGGCTGCCTCTTTAGTCAACAAATACCAGGTCTAAAAACTGGCTCATGGGGGGTGGATGTGGTTCAACGTCTTCCATATGGAGGGACCTGGGTTCGATCCCCGGGACCTCCTGGTAAAATTAAAAAATAAATAAATAAATAAAAGCTGGCTCAAGTTTGAGAACTTGACAAGAGATGAAGACTTCCTATTGGTCAACTACCCCAATTTTATCAAATGCAGCTTACTAACCAATATACACCTAGCACTGAGCACAGCGACTGACACATTGTAAGCACTTGATAAATGCTTTTTGAATGAATGAATGAATGATGTTTGGGATTTCCTAGACACAAAGATTTAGGGTAATATACATAACCTGAATCAATTATTTGGGTACTGAAGCTTTTATCTTAAGTATTCTACTAGACCAGGGGTTCTTAACCTTTTTTGTTCCATGGGCCCTTTTGCCAATCAGGTGAAGACCATGGACTGCTTACTAAGTTCACACTATACTGTGTATTATTTAATAAATATATCACACCTGCACCAACACGTCCCCACAAGAATAATGTTTTTTTGAATTTCAATTCAAGCTCATGGACCCCTTGTTAAGAACCCCTGTACTAGACCTACAAGGAAAACATTATAGGGAACTGCCCAAGAGAACAGGCTCTAGAATTAATGAGTGTGGGTTTGATACCATTTCTCTTACCGTTTCTAAGCCTCAGTTTCCTCATATGCAAAATGGGCATAATACCCTATCTGATAAGGGTGCTGAAGGACTAAATGAGATAATGTGTGTAAAGATTTTAGCATGGTCCATAACACACAGTGAGTATTATGAGCTTGAATATTTAATTACCATAACGTACATATGCCACAATTGTAGCTCCTTTGTCTTTATTTATAATTGATCCAAACATTCTCAGTAACCTTCATGCACTTGATAGGAGAGAAGAGGGGAGCAGGAAAACTTGCTAAGTCAAGATATCTGCTGGCTAAAATCGTCTCCTGCTGAATAAATATTCAATACTCTGATATCTAACTCCACATCAGAGCTCCTTCCTTCTTCCCTCTCTTACTTCCCAAGAAACTGTCTGGGTTCCAGGGATGCTTTTGTGCCCTCTTGGCAGGAAGAATGAATTCTTTTATCCACAAGTTGCTCTCTCTGAAGACTTTTGAATCCTGTGGGCCTTCGGGTCTTTGCTCATAGTACTGACGCCTCAGATATGCCTGGCACATTGCTGCTGGGGTGTGTGGCCTAAGGACTACTGGCCTGTCCTCCTGGCTGCACTGGGGCTCTGTGGTACTCCAGTGCTGACTTGGCCCCACCTGTGCATCCCTCAGAGCTTCAGTCACTGTCTCCCTTAGACCTGTGCCAGAGGCTGCCTGGCACCTTCTTCCTCCCCTACTCCTACTCTTTTCACCATGGTGGCCCCATGGCAGGCTCCACTCAATTACCTTCCACATCCCCAAAAGTTAGGTGGCGAGTGGATTTTTGGCTCTCTGCCAAACTATGAAAGCAGACTCTACCTATTTAGGCCATTGTCGCATCACTGCAGTCACCTTACATAGGCCTAGGTGCTCTCTGAAAGGGTTATGCTCTCTCCGTTTCAAATTAAGAAGCCTGGGAAACGGATGTGGCTCAAGAAGTTCGGCGTCCATCTACCATATGGAGAGACCGGGGTTCGATCCCCGGGACCTCCCGGTTAAAAAAAAAAAAAAAAAAAAAAAAAAAATTAAGAAGCCAGTCCAAAGCCCCCTCTGCATTTGGCTTTTCCCTCAGTGAATCTGTGGTTTCCCCCTTTTCTAAGCAACTACAACCCCTTGAGTTCAACAGGGAGCAGAGGCTGTGTGCAAAGCAAGGGTCTTGGTATCTAACTGTTTCCCCCACATCTTCCATACAACTGTACCACCAGACCAGATGAAGGCTTCCCTCTGTGTAGATTTCCCTTTTAGAAAATCTTCTTTTAAACCTAAAGCTAGTTCTGCTCCTCCCTTTCTCTGAGGCAATAAACATTTCCCAACCTTAAAGTTAAGAATGTTTTGCAAAGGAAGGAAACAGATTACAGAATACAAACTATGTGGAGAGGTATTTCTATAATATTATACCAGTTGCCTCCTCCTTTAATTTGCAAATTTGACTGTTGTCTTTCATTCTTCCCCCTTTTACTTCCCAAGAAGGTGTCTGGGTTCCTCTTGGCATAATTTTTAGATTAATTATAGAAAATCAAGAAGCTTCACATTTTTGCATAGCTGAGATACAATATTTAAATTTTTGACCGTAAAATGTTAGAGCTCAGTAAATACTGAAGAAGATGATGATGATGGAATTGAGCAAAAACACAGCAAACCGGACTTAGAAGGAATCAGAATGCACACCATCTCAGATTTTGGTCTGCTGATGAGTACTTTGAGCTACTCTTCAAAAGACTTTTCTTTTTTTAATAGTGCAGTTTTGGGTTTACAGAAAAATCATACAGATAAAAAAGACTTTAATTTCCTAACCAAAAAATGTGAGGGCAAAGGCCCTGGATGATATCATGAAACCTGGGTTATGATCAAGATTCTGCTACTACATATTGAATTTGGATATGTTACATCTCTGATTTTACAGTTTCCTCTTATGAAAATCCAAAGGATTAGACCAGATGAATTTGAAGAAACTTCTCAAACTCCAACATCAGTATGGAGCTATCATTTCTTAAAAGACTCAGGCTGCTGGTTGCCCATAAATATGGCAGCAAACAGTTACTCATGAATCACATGTCTACCCCTTACTGGACTTGGAATATATTGCACTGCTATTATGTAACCCTCTAACTCTTTAGGGGCTGAGTTATTAAACTTGGCCAGAATGGGAAGAATCCCTTTAGGGCATGTCCAGTTCAACTGCAGAGGCACAGAAATAATATAGCTGAGATCAGTAAACTCCAAAAACTCCTGAAAATGAAGCATATTTTTGCTCCTATTTGCTCCATCCTCCTCTGTGACCTTGCTTCATCACTCATTTTCTCTGCTTGTGAATCGCTAAATTATTCCTCAGATAGGATTCTGTTCTAAGCACAAACATTAGTATTTCCCCATTTTACTCCTTGGTCCACTACAATCCAGCTTGTTCTCGCACCACTCTACTGAAATTATTTTTATAAAGATAGTCAATGACTGCTTATCTGCCCATACCAATCTTTTCTTTTCTCATTGTGCTTGATTTCACTTCAGCATTTGCTCCCTCAGTGATTTTCTTTTTAAAGATTAATTTTTTAACTTCTTTCTTTCTCCCCTCCCCTCATTGTTTGTGATCGCTGTCTGCTCATCTTCTCTTTTTTTTTAGGAGGCCCTGGGAACCGTACCCAGGTTCCCGGGGAGGGAGGCCCTTAATCATTTGAGCCACTTCCACTCCTTGGTTGTCTCTCATTGTGATTCTTTGTTGTGTCATCTCGTGGCGTCATCTTGTTGCATCAGCTCACCATGCCAGCCTGTCGCATCAGCGCACTGTCTTGCTTGTCTTCTTTAGGAGGCACTGGGAACTGAACTGGAGACCTCCCATGTGGTAAGCGGGCACCCAACTGCTTGAGCCACATCCACTTCCCTCCCTCAGTGATTTTGTTAGTTCTGTTGGTGTACTATTCCTGTCCACTGGTGCCTCCCAAGTTGACTTTCAACTACCTACCAAACATCTTCACCTAGGTATCCTACGGGCATCTAAAAATGGCTGATTAAACTGTTGGATGTCTATAACCAAACTCATAAACCTCTATACTTCTATTCCCTAGCTCAATTAATCATTAATATGCTCTGATCCTCACTAGCTAGGAATCAACTCCACCTGTTTTCAACTCTTCCATCTCTCTTATTCCATTAATCCAATTGGCCACCAAATCTTTTTTCTCCATCTATAACCCATTGCCTTAAGTTATACCTTTAGCATTTCATAAAAGATCCTATTTACCATTAATCCCTACTGCTATCCAGTTTTCCACAGGGCTGCTGGTGTTGACCACAAAAAACCATTCTGATAATAATACTATACTATGCATGAACTTTCACTGTCTCCTTGTTGCTCCCAAGGTAAAATATAATCTCCTTCACAATGTCATCATTTCCAATCTTTCCAGGCTTAACTTCATGGGTTCCAGTCACCCGGCACTGCTCATCACCCCCTGAACAAACCAAGTTCATCCAAACACTGAGATCATCTTGATCTGAGGCATTGAATGTTCTATTTATATATCTCTAATCACAAAGCATAATGTCTGACAGATTGTATGTCCTCAATCAGTTTGTTGAATGAATGTACCATGAATCTTAGCTAGTTCCTCAATAAAGCATAAATTATTAGAATTATGAAAGAAATCCCTCCCTCGAAAAACCTGCTTTGGGGATAGGGTGGGAAGAGGGACAAACACTTGCCTGCTGACCTGACATTTCTGTCTTGATGCCAGCCATTTTCAAATCTTGCCCAATTCACGTCTATCAAAAGAGCAACAGGCTGACAAAGACTTCTTTTTCCTATCTGCAATATCTTTACTATGTTAAGAAATAAATCAGTGAGATCTTTGTAAATGTGAGCATCCTATCTCAGTTTTTCCATAGGTAATGGCAACTATGCACATCATAAGAAAACCCTATACAGGCTTGTTGAAGTAAATAGAGATTTAAAAATAGGCAAACTGAGAAAATCAGGTCATATGAGTTCCTATATTTGACAGTTAATTCAGAAATTATTCATAAGGCAAAGGGAGGGGGAAAAAAAGCCTGATGTCATAAAACTTACTAGAAATTCTTACTTTCATTTGTTATAATGGAAATTCCCACATGTAACTATCACTACCACAGGATATCCTCAAAACAGTCAGGTTTCATTGTCATGAAGGACTCTGGTACTTTTCCCCTTTAAGTAATTGCCATCTTAAAACATTTGCCGCTCTCTGATTTTTGTACTCAACAATGTGGGTTGAACAGTGTCTCTAATGAGATTCTAGGATCTGTTGGTATGTACAAATGTACAAAGACCGGATTTTCTAGATGATAGTATTCAACTAGTATCGAGTACTTATCTGTACATATTTTTTTCAATAAATATTAAACATGTATTTTGTGCTAGTGCTTAACACTGGAGATAAACATATAGAAGATTCAGTTCCTGTTCACAAGTAGTTTAGAGTCTATTGGGGAGGCTGACAAGTTCACATTATGAAATTTATAATAGAGGTAGCCCCAGGATCCTTCCAGATGCAGATGCAGAAGACAGGCACAGAACTCAGACCATGGGGTTGTCAGAGAAGACTTCTTGAAGAAGGTGATTGCTGAAGTGAATTAATTCAACAAATATTCATGAAGTGCCTATGTCAAGCTCTATTCTCGGCCTGGAAATACAGCAGTGAACAAAACAGCAACAAATCCCTATTCTTGTGGAGCTTGCATTCTAGGAGAATAACATGACAAATGAGCAGGAGTCTGCCAGGTGAACAGTTTAAAAGGAGAAAGCACAATGTGTCTTTAAAGGTTAATTATGTATAAGAAGTCAGTATAGGGGAAGCAGATGTGGCTCAATCGATAGGGCTCCCATTTACCATATGGGAGGCCCCAGGTTCGATTCCAGGGGCCTCCTGGTGAAGGCAAGCCAGCCCGTGCGGCTCGGTGAGCTGACGCAGGACGACCCAACAAAGGGAGACAAGAAAAATGCACAGCAAATGGACACGGCGAGCACAAGCAGCAAGGGGGGATAAATAAAATCTTAAAAAAAAAAAAAAGTCAGTATAGCTGAGGCGCCAGAATAGGCGGGATCACCGTGTAATCTCTGTCTTGTCCAAAAACATGTTGAGAATATGATGAAATATCCTGCCTTTGTGTACCGAGGGGTGACTCCTCCAAATATGGGAACGGGGCCTAGAATCCATTCAAAGCTCAGGGAGCAGTGCCATGCCACATGTCCCATTGTGACAGTGACCCTTTGCCAGGAGAAGTAGTACAGGGAAGAGATTCTGCTGCATCCCACCCCCATTCCCTCAAGAGCCTATTTTAAGTTTCTCTGGACCCCTAAAGAGAGAGTAGGACTTATAGTATGTATGGCATTTTTAAAAAGAGATGGTACACACCAGTATGGGTGCCTTTTTGCCTAGAGCAATGGTTATACACTTTCTAATGAATTTACATGACTGTTTCCAAGGACCCTTGGAAGAAGGATGATAAACTACTTGGGAGGAATGATCTGTGTGACTCTGCCATTGAAAAATATATTATTTTGATTTAATTCTATATGTGGTGAAATGCAATCATTCTTTTATTCACTTTTCAGTTCTTCCTGTCTTTGTTTTTCATAACACAGTTTGACCTGAGCTTTTTCTGAACCTATAATTACCGTGTAATTCAACACAGTTCAGATGAGATTGACAAGGTGGGACAGTCAGGTTAAGCAGATGTATTTCTTAGATAAGGTCACATGAGCTGTTGTAATAGATATACCCAGAAATGTCAGAGGTTTAAGTTTCTCCTTCATGTAAAGATCCAAATGCATCTTTGGCTGGCTGGGTGGGGTTTGGGTGACTCCTCTGCCTCCTGCAGAGCAGGTTGACAGTCCTTATTCACATTATGTGGCTTCCAAGGCCACCCTGGACATTGGCATCCAGTCAGCAGGAGACAAAAGAAGGTGAAGAAGGCATGGTCACTTTTTAACTACCTGTACTAGGAAATGACTCAAATCTTCCATTGGCAAGAATAGTCCTATGATTGCACTTTGATGCAAGTTGGCTGGGGAATTGAAGCCCTGTCTGAGAAGACCCTCCCCAGCAATAACTACACAATGGAAAAGAAGCATAAATCTTTGATGGATATCTAATCATTTATCATAATGTAGGCTTTCTGCTTTTACAATATAATTTTATTATTATTTTTTTTAATGTTTATTTTTATTTTTATTTTTATTTTTTAAGATTTTATTTATTTATTCATTTATCCCCCCCCTTGCTGCTTGTGCTCGCTGGGTCAGCTAACCACGCCGTGCGGGCGGGCTTGCCTTCACCAGGAGGCCCCGGGAACCGAACCCGGGGCCTCCCATATGGTAAACGGGAGCCCTACTGATTGAGCCACAGCCGCTTCCCTACAATATAATTTAGAAAAGTCATTTGGTTGTTATAAGGATGATTAAGTGTGAGCTTTTAAATAAGAAAACTTAACATCGAGTTTGTGGTGAATAAATTACTAACTTTTAAAAATAAACTTTAAGTTTGGAATGATTTTATATTTCTACAAAGGTTTAAAAGATAGTACAGAGCATTCCTATATACCCTTTGCCTGGCTTTTCCTAATACTAATGTCTTAGATAACCATGGTACATTTGTCAAAACTAGGAAATTAACATGGGTACAGTGATATTAAGCTATAGTTCTGCATGATATTGCAATGGCAGATACAGGCCATTATACATTTTGTCAAAACTTATAAAACTGTACAATGTACAGTGTAAGCCATAATGTAAACCATAGACCTTAGCTAGTAGCAATGCTTCAATACTGATTCATCAATTGTAACAAATGTACCACAATAATGTAAGATGACATTCACAGGGGGAAATGTGGGATGGGGAGTTATATGGGAATCTCCTATAATTTTGATGTAACTTTTCTGTAATCTAAATCTTCTCTAAAAATAAAGTTTATATAAAAAAAATTAGGAAAACAGATGTGGCTCAAGCAATTGGGCTTCCCTCTACCATATAGTTCGATTCTCGGGGCCTCCTCGTGAAAGGCAAGCTGGCCCATGAGGAATGCTGGCCCATGCAGGAGTGCTGGCCCATGCAGGAGTGCTGGTGCAGCAAGATGACACAACAAAAAGAAACACAGAAGAGAGACAATAAGAGATGCAGCAGACCAGGGAGCTGAGGTGGCGCAAGAGATTGAGTGCCTCTCTCCCACTCCGGAAGGTTCCAGGATCAGTTCCCAGTGCCACCTAAAGAGAAGACAAGCAGACACAGAGGAACACACAGAGAACAGACAAAGAGCGCAAAACAACGAGGGTGTGTGTGTGTGTAGAAATAAATCTTTAAAAAAAATAAAAGTTACAGTATAGGGGAGTGGATGTAGCTCAGTGGTTTGAGCACCTGCTTCCCATGTATGAGGTCCCAGGTTCAATCCTCAGTACCACCCCGAAAAAAGTTGCAGTATTCTCTCTCTTTGAGTGTAGGCTGGACTTAGTGACTTGCTTCCAAAGACTAGAGTATGGAAAGGGAAAAATAGTAACTTTAAGAGGAGAAATCTGGGAAGTGGCTGTGGCTCAATCAGTAGGGCTCCCATTTACCATATGGGAGGCCCCGGGTTCGGTTCCCAGGGCCTCCTGGTGAAGGCAAGCCCGCCCGCACGGCGTGGTTAGCTGACCCAGCGAGCACAAGCAGCAAGGGGGGGATAAATGAATAAATAAAATCCTAAAAAAAAAAAAAAAAAAAAAAAAAAGAAGAGGAGAAATCTGGCAGGCACCACCTTAACAAAGTGATCAAAGTTAATGTTGCCAGTGATCAATGTTTATATAAGGAGATATCAAGATATCTCATTTCACCTCTGTGGTAGTCTTCTCCAGGACCCATAACTCCAATCTAATTAATGAGAAAATATACAAACCTAAATTGAGAGCCATTCTAGAAAATACCTAGGTATTTTCAAGGTCATGAGAAATAAGGGCAAATTGGAGGAGACTAAGGAAACATGAAGGCCAAATGCCCTGTGGTATCCTGGAGCAGAAAAAGGACTTCAGTGGAAAAGTGGTTGTATTAGTCAGCTAAAGGGGTGCATCTGATGCAAAGAACCAGAATGCTGCTGGCTTTTATAAAGGTATTTATTTGGGGTAGAAGCTTATAGTCACAAGACCCTAGAGAGTCCAACTCAAGGCACCATAAGAGGTACTTTCTCACCCAAAGTCTGTTCCTACGTGTTAATGCAAGATGGCTGCCAATATCTGCAAGGGTTCAGCCTTCCTCTTTCCTCTTAAGGCTCTGTGGGTCCAGCTTCTTCTGATCTTAGTTGTAGGTGGTTTAGGGCTCGTCTTTCTTCCAGGAGCTCATTTCTTCCCAGGCTCCGCTGCTCTGGTCTCTTCACAAGGTCAGCTGTAAACTATCAGGCTTCTCTCTCTTCCTGGGGCTCCAGCATCAAAACTAAGTTCTTTCCTCTGCTGTGTCTTTTTCTGTGTGAGTGTCCATTCACCAAGGGGGCAGGGACTCAATGCCCTACTGACACTGGCCAAATCACATCCCTAATCTTAATTTAATCAAGTAAACATAATCTTTGAATGTAATACAATCAAAGGGTATCACACCCAGAGGTACTGACCAGTTTACAAACATCATCAATATCTCCTTTTTGGAATTCATAAATATCAAACTGCCACAGTGGTGAAATCTGAATAAAGCCTATGGCTTAAATTTTTTTTTTTTTTTTTTTTTTTTTAAGGTTTATTACTCCCCTCCCCTCATTGTTTTGCGCTCGCTTTCTGCTCTCGCTGTGTTCTTCTGTGTCTGCTTGTCTTCTCTTTAGGTGGAAGTGGGAACCGATCCTGGGACCTTCCAGAGTGGGAGAGAGATGCTCAATCTCTTGAAAGCCACCTCAGCTCCCTGATCTGCTGTGTCTCTTATTGTCTCTCCTCTGTGTCTCTTTTTGTTGCATCACCTTCCTGTGCCAGTCCTCTGCATGGGCCAGCACTCCTGCATGGGCCAGCTCTCCATGCAAAGAGCACCCCACCACAAACACCTTGCATTGTTGTGGCACATTTGTTACAAATGATGAAAGAACATCATCAAAATACTACTGCTACCTATAGTCTATAGCTTACATGGGGTGTATTTTTTCCATAAACCACCCTAATACTAACACCATGTATTAGTATTGGACCTTTGTTATAGTTCATGAAAGAATGTCCTCATATTTGTACTGTTAACCACAGTCCATCCACCACAGGGTTCTCTGTGTTATACAGTCCCATGCCTTGTACAATCCATCAATTATTTATGTTTTAAAAATCTGTGTCATCTGCTAGGAAAGGTTTATCCACGTGCAAGCCCCTCCCCTTCTCGCCTCACACCCCCCCTCCCCGCCAAGCTCCATTTTTTAAATCACTGTCGAATTTGATATTCCAAACAATTTAGCTTTATTTCCATGTGTCAGTCTTCTGGTCCAGATGATGCTATATCTGTATCCTTATCCCCTAGCGGTAGGGGTGCCCAACAAAACGTTCATGTGGCTGAAATGAACCGACTTCTGGTCACCAGTGACCCAACGACCTCGGCAACAAAGGTAGGGCTCGGAATTGGTAAACTATTTCTCAAAGTCACTGTGTATGCAAGCGCCCCACAACACAAATCCCCTTTGCAGGGATCGAAACTTATCAAGACACCATTACTCATCTTGGGTCATGGCTCCAAGCCTGCACCAACCCAGATCCGCGAGGGGAAAAGGGGAAATCTAATTTCTAGGAAACAAATACTGAAAGTCCGCTCTGGAGAAAAGCAGAACTGTGGGCAGCACGAGGGGCCCGCCCGCAGGCTCGGCTGGAGCTCAGTCACACCCGCCTCTGTAGAGTCTTGGTCTTCAGGTGCTCCCCATCCAGGTGAACCCCATTCGTGCTCCCGTAGCCTGGGGAACGGCACCGAACGCCTCGCCCAGACCCGGGCGCAGCAGCAGCAGCAGCGCGGCGGCATGGGGTGTCTGTCACCACGCGGAGGCCATCCTCTCCCCCCACGACCCGCGGGCGCCGGGCCCGCGAAGGGAGGGCCCTCGGGCTTCGAAGCCCGGCACCCCGGAAACCCCGAAGCAAAGAGGGGCCGGGAGGAGTTAATCCATTTCTCCGGAGTTGCGCAAGAGCTACGGCGGGCGCGCGCTGCCCGGGGTGGGGCGGCTATTCCCGCCCGCGCCCCGACTCCGCCCGCGCCGACCCCCGCCGGGTGTCCGCACCCAAAGCGAAAGGAGCCCGCGCGCCGCGTCCAAGCCGGCTCCCGCGTCGCGTCTGCGGGGAGGCCGCCGCGCGCCTCCGAGCCGGCCCGGCAGCCGCTTTGTGACTTCACGCGTTTCGCAACAAGCCCGGGCAGCCCGCGCCCCACCCACGCCGGCCCGGCCGCCTCGCCGCCAGCAGTCTTGCTCCGCTTTTCGTGCTTCCCCTCGCTCCGGGGCCCGCCTGTCCCGGCCGTCGCGGAGCCTGTCCCCGCCGTCGCGGAGCCTGTCCCCGCCGTCGCGGAGCCTGCCGTCCGCCCGCCCGCTGCCGTCCGCGCCCGGCCCCGCTGAGCGCAGCGCTCTCCAGACCGCGGAGCGATGTGGTGCTTCCTGAGGGGAATGGCCTTCGTCCCCTTCCTCTTGGTGACCTGGTCGTCCGCCGCCTTCATTATCTCCTACGTGGTCGCAGTGCTCTCCGGGCACGTCAACCCCTTCCTCCCCTACATCAGGTGAGGGGCAGGGTGGGTGGCAGGGGCCAGGGACCAGGCAGAGGGACCGCGGGGGAGCGCCGCTGATGAGGAGGGAAGAGGCATCCCGAGGGAGGAGGACAGTGGTCCTGGCACCCTGGGGATGTACGGGGAGGCAGAGGGGATGGAGCAGTACTGTCTTTGCCATGAACACTGAACAGAGTGGCACCAGGAGGCGTTCAGGATAGACGTTAGCACTTTTCAGACTGGGTATGGGACAGAATCTTGGGAAGACGCTTTGGCGACACTGAAACAAAGGGAAGGTCATGTACATGTCATTTATTGAGTGTATAAAAGGTAGATCCAGCACTATGTTAAACAGCACCCGTTTCACCTCTCAACCTTCCAGTGAAGAGGATGACTAGGCCCATTTTTCATGCAAGGAAATTGAAGTTTAAGCCAATGACAAAAAGTCATCGATGTGATGCTGATGTCACAGCTAGTAAATGGTGGCAGCAGAATTCATACCCAGATCTGTCCCACGCCAAAGGCAACCCTCAGGTGACCTCCAGGTCCTTGGGAGTCTGGCTTAACCTTCTCTCTTGGTGGAGCTATGATCCCTCTGGGGATTGACTCTCAAAGTCAGAGCCCTCAAATTGTCAATGATTTGTGACATCTCTTGTCATCTTGCTGTTTCACTTTTCATGTGTTTTGGCCTCCACCTTTCCAGAGAGTCACTTTGTCAGTGCCAGGTACAAAGTCTTCACTCATCTCTATCGCTCTCAGCTCTGTGCCTTGCCTAGGGTAGGCATTCCTTAAACTTAACAAGGATTCATTCTTATCTAAGTGGGGTGACCCTTGTGGGTCTGCATAATTTGGTTGGGAACTTGATAAAGTTGGTGATGCTGAAATGTTTTACCAATCTGTGATGGACACTGGAGAGCCTTTACCTCCCTGAAAGTTAACAATGTCCTGTACTGGTTTTTTGGAGGTGGGAGGGGCGGGAAGGGAGTGAGGCTAGAGGGAACTAGAGTTTAAAGATGCAAAGAAGAGAGCAATATAGAAAATCACATAGAGAAACAAATTTGCAGTAACAGTTATGGTTTTGCCCACGTAAGAGAAGACGTTCCATACATTGAGGAGACTTTTCCATGGGGACTTGTTCCCCCGCAGAAATGTGGGCTTGTTTCTCATTGGAGTATCCTGCCCAAGTGCCACTGTCTCCCTTCTCTCGTTTCTGAAGCATGGTAGATCCTTAAACTTGTGTAAAAAGAAAGAGCTGCTCTCCCTGAGATACTTTTTATTGAGAGAATAGTAGCTGGGTTTGCTCTCCAGAGCTGAAGGTCAGGGACAAACAATATTTGATACTCATTAGCCAGGCTGTCAGGGACAGGGTTTGGGTCTTTGTAGAGCTATCTGATGTCACTGAAACAAAGCCATTCAGGAAAGGGGAAATAAGCTGACCAGATCTGAGAAAGGCTCAAATCCTAGACACTCCAAGGGTGGGGTCTTAAATTTAGTAACAAAAGGAACCTTCGGGGCAAGCAGATAATAGGAGAGGAGGGGGATGAGATCATCACCTTGTTGCTGGGAGGCATCAGGCAGCAAACATGTGTATTGATTGTCCACATGTGCCTGGGGCTTTGTACCTTCTCTGATGTGAGCAGTTGGAGCACCGGATTACCATTGCCTTTCCTAGAAAACCAACCTCTTGTAGCAAGGGCACCCACCAAGTAGAAAAGAACAAGATGTCAAGAAGTGATGGGAGTAATGCCACCGGAGCGCTCAGGGAGCCCTCCATTTGGCCCACAAACATTTGACCTCATCTCTTACGACTGAGATCTGATGGCAATGTGTCCTACTTGTCCGCCAGCCTTACCCCACACCCCTGGATTTCCCTCAGCCACACTAGGCTCCTTACTATGTCTTGAATGCACCAGGTACCTCCTTCTCATGGCCTTCTCCTTAGCTGTTCTCTCTGCCACAGTGCTCTTCCTCCAGATAATACCACGTTTTCTCCTTTAACTCATTCGAGTCTTTTTTCAACATTATCATCTCAGTGAGGCCTGCCCTGATCTCCTTCTTTAAAGTGCACCCTCGCATTCCCGATCCCCCATATCCAGTCTTATTATTCACCATAGCACCTACCATCTTCCAACCAACTACATAGTTTTCATAGTTATTACGTTGAGTGTGTCTGTCTTCCTGCACTGGAATGTAAGCTCAGTGAAGGCTCTCAGCTTTTGTTGAGTGAATATTTCTTTTTTTTTTCTTTTTTAAAGATTATTTAAATTTATTTATTCATTTATCCCCCCCTTGCTGCTTGTGCTCGCTGGGTCAGCTAACCACGCCGTGTGGGCGGGCTTGCCGTCACCAGGAGGCCCCGGGAACCGAACCCGGGGCCTCCCATATGGTAAACGGGAGCCCTACTGATTGAGCCACAGCCACTTCCCTTGAGTGAATATTTCTATGGACATTATTATTCTGTTGCCAGGTCTGTGCTCCAGGGCAAAGCAGACCCCTTTTGGGCATGGTGAATAGGTCATTACGGTTGTTGGTTGGTCAGTGATTTGCATGCTTCTCAGGTTGAGAATCTTTTCCACACTAATGTTGCCCAACCAGTCTGTTGTTGCTCTGATGCTTTTAGGGTAGTTGAACACTGTACATAAGAGCATTCCACTTTAAATAAGCGCCAGAACCACAAGGGGGACCTCCCTCCAGGCTGAAGGGGAGCCTAGTCAGCGCCCTTCTCAGCTGTTTTCTTCTCATGACATTGTTATTTTCAATATGTTGGATAAAGGGACAGCTGGCCCTTAGACATATGAAAAGGTGCTCAACTCATGGACATTTTTAAATTTTAATTTGAAGAAAAAATTCAAATTAATGCCCAACCAAAGCCATGTTTTCATCTACTGGATTGGCAGGAATCTAAGTGTTGGATAACACACTATATTGATGAGAATTTGAGAAAACACGTTCTGTCAAGCATTGTGGGTAGGAGTGTAAATTGATGCAGTTCTGTGGAGGGACACCCCCCCCCCACTGATGCACCAGTTCCTCATTTGGAAATGTATGCAGTAGGTATACATGGCCATGTAAAGAATGGCAGAGCTACAAGGTTACTCGTAACATTGCTTTTAACAACAAAAGATTGGAAACAAGAGAGATGTTCATCAATAGAGGACTGACTACATAAATAATTTATCCAAAGAATACCTCAAGTGAAAGTTCTCTATTCATAGCAAACTTCCTTTATTATCATCAATGCACTGGTATGAGAAAATCTCCAAGAAAAAAGCAAGATGCACCACAAAGTATGCTACAATTAGTGGAAAAAGAAAGGAGAAAAGTAATCTATATTTATATTTGCTTGCAAAAAGGAACTAATAAAAAGTGGGTTTATCTGTATGACAGAGGGAGAAGGTCGTGGTCAGCCAGACTTGAGTAGATGTGGAGTGAGAGGTGGTATAAGGATGGAAAGAAGACATTCTGGCATACCTTTCTGTTTGTATTTATTTTTAAGCCAAATGGATGGGTTTCCTCTCAAAAAAAAGGGGGTGGGGGGGAACCAACCAACCCACTAAATTGAACAAGTAGGAATAGCATGATACAGTATTTCTATATTACGCAGCCATTTATGCAAAAGATATCAAAAATCCAAGCCGAGCACAAATAAATGTAAACCTCAAAAGATTAGATTTTTACAAAGCCACACCCATGAACATATACATTTGATAGGTTTCTTATATTTCCTCTGGCCAAATCCTTCAGGTTATTTTGAATCCACTTATTAACTTCTTCCAGCTGGTTAACTGCTCTCTTTTATAGCCTCTCCTCTGGCACGTGTCCCATGCTTCTAGAATATTCAATGGCCTTTTTTTACTCTTAATGTTTTACCAATTCTAAATGCTGGCATTGCTTTTATTTTATTTTATTTTATTTTATTTTTTTAAAAGATTTTATTTATTTATTCATTTATCCCCCCCTTGCTGCTTGTGCTCGCTGGGCCAGCCAACCACGCTGTGCGGGCGGGCTTGCCTCCACCAGGAGGCCCTGGGAACCGAACCCGGGGCCTCCCATATGGTAAACGGGAGCCCCACTGATTGAGCCACAGCCGCTTCCCTTGGCATTGCTTTTAAATTACACTTGCGGGAAACGGACGTGGCTCAAGAGGTTCGGCGTCCGTCTACCATATGGAGAGACCAGGGTTCGATCCCCGCTACCTCCCGGTAAAAAAAAAAAAAAAAAAGGGAATTAAATTACACTTACCACACTCTTTGTGCAAAAACAGTTTTGCTGGACAAGATTGTGGTCTTTGGCCACCCTCATTATTCCTCTTTATGGCCAAAATCCCTGCTCAGTGATTGGCAGAAAAATGGGTCACCTAGAATTAAGCCACTTTAAAAAGGGGACCAAAACTTCATAGAAAATAAGGTAAAAGAGGTTTGGGTCTTTAACTACAAAATTGAAACTAAAAATTAGGAAAATAACTTTTGTCTTGTATTTAGTTATTTACAATTTAGGTTTTAATCATAGTGAGATGCTAATTCTTAAAAAGAACAAATAATGATTCAGTTGCTATTTTTTTTAAGGGGGGGTTTGCATATTTTTACCAATGCAGTTTTATGAATGCATGACATTCAGCTTTCGGCCTTTTTTTTTTAAGATTTATTTTACTTATTTTTCCCCACCCCCTTGTTGTTCGTTGTTTGCATTTACTGTGCCTGTTTGTTGTGTACCGGTCTTCTTTTTAGGAGGCACTAGGAACTGAACCCAGGACCTCTCATGTGGGAGGAAGGCACCTAATTGCTTGAGCCACCTCTACTCCCTGCTTTGTTGTGTCTCTTATTATGTTTTCCTCCTTGTGTCTCTTGTTGTGTCATCTTGTTGCTGTGCCAGCTTGTTACATCAACTCGCTGTCTTGCTGGTCTTCTTTAGGAGGTACAGGAAACTGAACTCAGGACCTCCTATGTGGTAGGCAGGAGCTCAATTGCTTGAGCCACATCCACTTCCCTCACATTTGGCTTTTGAAAGGGGTTATGAAGAGATTAATTTTTGCAAAAATGTTTGATGACTTCAATTTTCCCAAGGGTAATTCTTTTTTTTTTTTATTGCTGACATATATATATAACACTATTTTAACCATTTTCAAGTGTACAATTCTATGGTATTATATTCACAATGCAGTGCTGCCATCATCACCATTCATTACTAAAACTTTTTTATCACCCCAAACAGAAACTCTGTACCCATTAAGCAATAACGCTCCATCTCCCACTCCTCCTGATGCCTAGTGGCCTCTAATCTGCTTTCTGTATCTATGAATTTGCATATTCTAAGTATTTCATATAAGTGCAATCATACAATATTTGTTCTTTTGTGTCTGGCTTATTTCACTTATTATGATGTCTTCAGGGTTCATCCATGTTGTAGCATGTATCAGAGCTCCATTCTTTTATATGGATATAAATTATATGGATAAATATAATTATATCCATATAATTTATATAGCTAAATTCTATTCCATTGTATGGGTATATCACATTTTGTTTATCTTTTCATTTATTGATGGACACATGGGTTGTTTTCACTTTTTTGGCTATTGTGAATAATACTGCTGTGAGCATTGGCATACAATTATCTGTTTAAGTTACTGTTTTCTTTTTTTAAAAAAACAACTTTATTTGAAATTAAAAAAAAAAAATAACAGCAAAAAGGCAGCTCAACAAGGTATGGAAGCATTACTCCTAAAAAGTTCTGTCCAGGCACTTTTATCTCATCTAATTCCAACTACTAATCAATTGTTCCTCTAGTGTTCAGAAATACACAGATGAACACCGATTAGTTAAATGACTTTATCAAGTTCACCTTACTAATGGAAAAAAGGAAGAGAAAAAAAAACTTGATCATATTCATAAAGCAAACCCCATATTCTTTTTTTTTTTTTTTTAAAGCTTTGGCATTAGTATAGTATCAACTTTGCTTTTGCTACAAAAAAACTACAATGTTTTTGTAAACTATAGTCTATAAATTACATTAGTTATATTTTCCCATGTATCACCACATTCTTAACACATTCTGGTAGAAAAACATTCCTTTCTTGTATTTATATTATTAACCACAATCCTTATCTAATGCCAAAATCACTGTTATACATTTCCTACATTAGCCTCCAGCTGTCCTTCAACTAATGTTAACCTCCCTGGACTACCCGTTTCAATCACAATCACATCCATAAATCAATAGAAGTGGAATTGCCGTGTCATATGATAATTCTATACTTAACTTTTTTAGGAACTGCCAGACTGTTTTCTTAGCAGCCGCCATGTTTAACATTCCCACCAGCAATGCATGAAAGTTCTAATTTCTCCACATCCTCAAACACTTATTTTCCATTTTAAAAAATAACCATTCTAGTGGGTGAGAAGTGGAATCTCATTTCCCTAATGATTAATGATGTTGAATATCTTTTCATATGTTTATAGGCTATTTGTATATCTTTTTTGAAAACAAAATCTATTTGAGTCTCAAGGGCCATTCGTAATTTATGCATAAGGATATTCATCTTCTTTGTTGTTCGTCTCATGCAGAACATAAGCTCCCTGAAGATAGAGATTTGGGGTTTGTTCACTGCTGTATTTCTATAACAGTGTCTGGCATATAGTAAGTGCTCAGTAAATATTGTTTGAATGTTGAATAAGATCATTATGTCACATGGGCCTGTTTTACTAACTTGTCAGTTTTCTCCTTTTTAATTGTTAACCAATTCTGCCAATTCTTCATTTATTCATTGACTTTGGTGGTTGCTATTCCTGCCTTCTCCTATACCATATTCACTGACTTCATGAACTCTTCCATGTTTTACAAGATTTGCAGTTTCACTTTGTAATTATTTTAACTTCTATTGTTAGACATTTACATTTGGTAATCATACAAGAGGGATCGAGGAGTTTTTAAGAGCAACAGCTTTGGAGTAGGCAGCCTTATTATAATATGACTCTACCATATGCTCCAAGTATATGAACCTGGACAAGTTACCTTGCTTCTCTGTGGTTATTATTTTTTTTTAATAATAATTTTATTTTTTAAAAGATACTGAGATTACATAATTTTACACAAAAATTGTGCCCCACCTCCCACTCCTCCCACAACCTCCCACAAAAACATACTTCATTAGTGTGGCTAGTACCTACTTGATGAGGTGGTTGTGAGGATTTAAATGAGTTAGGGGAAGCGGCTGTGGCTCAATCAGTAGGGTTCCCGTTTACCATATGGGAGGCCCCGGGTTCGGTTCCCTGGGCCTCCTGGTGAAGGCAAGCCTGCCCGCACGGCGTGGTTAGCTGACCCAGCAAGCACAAGCAGCAAGGGGGGGGATAAATGAATAAATAAAATCTTAAAATAAATAAATAAATAAATAAATGAGTTAGGATATGAATTTACTTAGAACTCACTCAGATTTCATTAGCATCCTGGGCCAAGAACAAAATAGTTCTCCATAAGTATTTACTTTTAGTGTTCTCCAGGGACTAATCCACACTGGTCTGTATAGATGCTAGTGTTACATGGGAAAGGACATTTGATAGGGGGCTAATTTTATAAGTGATTGATTGATTCATGAATGCAGCAGAAGCTCTCTTAGCCAGGCTTAACTTAATCAGTTTGCTGGGTTAACTGATAACCTCTATTCTCTGAAAACCACACTGATTGTAGTCCCTGAAAACTTGTCCCAGCTGGTGGCTACTCTCTGGGCTGCTTGCTCAATTCTCTTCCCATCTGTTTCATTGTAGGCTTATCAAGTGACAGTTGTGTTCTTTCCCAAATGTGTTTATGCCAATGGTATTTTTTATTGTAAGTATAGGATTTAACTAAATATATGTAGAAGTGTTGCTATATGAATGCAGAAAGAAGGAGAATTGTAATTTCTAAGACAACTCAGTTAAATGCTAAAGAAACTTTAAAGAAACCAAAACTGGACATCAGATGATTCATTATGGCTGTGGTTTATATGCTGGGAAGATGCACAGGGGGCTGTACTCGTGCAGCAGACGGGCAAATGAATATACATTTATGTGCTTGAAGTTAAAATGTTGTGGTGTGTATCTAGACATAGAATTATTAATGATTTCCTGTTCAATGGTGACTTTTACTTCCCTTTCAACTCTAACGAGGGGACCAGGATAATAAATACTCAGATAATGAGCTCTCTGATCATAAAGCCTCATGTTCTGGTAAGATGTTAATGACTCTTGAGTCTTCATAGTGCAATCAGTGATTTTTATCTCCTATAGTATCCCTAAGCCTAAGTGTCATAAAGATAAAAAGGCAGGCCTGTCATTTAAAACTTTTAGTTAGAAAAGTATCATCCCTGAGGTGAGCATTTGTAATTTAATATTTTTATCAAGAAAGCATAACACAAATTAGTTAATTCAAGCAGTTAATTGAATTAATTGAAGATCCCAGACCTTCACAGTTGGAAATTTTTTTTTTTTTTTTTTACCGGGAGGTACTGGGGATCGAACCCTGGTCTCTCCATATGGTAGACGGACACCGAACCTCTTGAGTCACATCCGTTTCCCATGTTTTACACTGAACTAAATAAAATTGTGAACTTTCCCCCCCTGTTATTCCTACGAAAAAAGGCATTAGTGAGGGAATTGCATGAAAAGTCTTGACTGATGCAGGGTTGGCAGCTTTCAGATATAAGGGCACAATCTCAACTTGGAAAAAAAGTGCTTCACTTGAAAGTACGTGCTCCTTGACAATTAAGGACTGCAGAGTTCAGATGGTCTGAGCATGCATTGAAGAGTGTTTGTAAGCTAAGGACAACTTAGTGAAGGCTCTGGAACGGATGCAGGCCTGGTTGTAGATATTGTAAACACAAATGAGAATAATAGGTTTAAAGAAACATAATAGAGCACAGTAGAGAAGAATTCCTAAGTAGTGTCCATTGAAATTGGTTACTATCTGTGACCTTGGGCAAGTATACTTTTCTAAGATAGAGTTTCCTCATCTTTAAGATGGGGTTAATAAGTATCTTCTTTATAATGCTATTTTCAAGATTAAATATGATGTGCCTGGCAGTATAAGCATTGAGCAAATGTTAATTACTATTATTATTTGTAGTAGTAGTAGTAGTAGTCCAAGCAGGGATGGTTTCTAGAGACTTCCCTTAAAAATACTCCCTAAATCTGACCCCTTTTCACCTCTCTTCATTACCACCTTGGTCCAAGCCACTGTCATCTCTTGACAAACTACTTCCTAATGGTCTTCCTCATTCTGTGCTTACCCCTCTCCAGTCTTTGTGCAACATTCTTTAAAAGCATCCATCAACTTCACATCATTTTGTGCTCTCAGCTCTCAATGGCTTCCCATTGTGCTAAGAATAACATCCTTACCATGCCCTAAGGGGCTTTCCATGATCCCTTCCCCCAGTACCCAGGCACATACCACATCCTCATTGGACTCACGTTCCAGCCACTGCTTCCTTGCAGTTCCATCCACTTCAAAGCTTTTGCACTTTGCTGTTCCCTCTGTAAGTTTCCTGGCCCAGGTATTCCAAATATCACTTCATTTGGGTCTCTGTTCAAGGTAGCCTCCCCAGATTACCCTGTCCTGAGTAGGCAGCCTACCCATCTCTCCCTGTCTTCTTATCCAGCTTTATTTTTCTTCACAACACTCATTGCTACTAGATAATTTATTTTTATTGCTTCTATCTCACCACAAAAATATAAGTTCCACAACGGAGAGTCTTTTTATTTTTTTAAATTTTATTTTTTTACCAGGGCCAGGGAATGAACCCAGGACCTTGTAAGTGGGAAGCCAGCGCTCAACCACTGAGCCTCATCAGCAACCCTGAGTTGGTTTTTTTATTTGTTTGCTTGTTTGTCTTTGATTTTTTAGGAGGCACTGGGAACTGAACCCAGGATCTCCCATGTGGGAAACAGGCACCCAACCGTTTGAGCCACATCCACTCCCCAGAGGGTCTTTTTCTGTTTTGTTTACCACTATATTCCCTGTGCCTTCACAATTGCTTGTTATGTAGAAGTCATTCAGTCACTGTGTTGAATATGAATCTTTGCATTTGTTGTTAGATATTAAACTTCTTGAAAGTAGTGAATTGTTTTCTTTTCATCTTTACATCCCCATCACCTACCATAGTTTGACTCTTAGGAAGTGCTTATTAATTTAAAAAAAATTGCTAAGTGAGTAAATAAAGAGGAAACTTGGATTGATTGAAAGAGAGAAAAGAGTAGGTTGTTTACATTTATGAGTAGAAATTAAAAAAAATTTTTTTTTACTTGCTACCCTCTTTATAAAAATCAAAGTGAGAGAAACGGATGTGGCTCAAGAGGTTCGGCGTCCGTCTACCATATGGAGAGACTGGGGTTCGATCCCTGGTACCTCCCGGTAAAAAAAAAAAAAAAAAAAAAAAAAATCAAAGTGAGTGGATGTAGCTCAAGTGGTTGAGCGCATGCTTCCCAAGTCCTGGGTACCTCCTAAAAAAAAAATCAAATATACACAAACACATCAACAATTATGGAACTATACCCATTAATCTTTGATAAGACAGCACAAAAGAACAAATAGCTAAGATGTTGCTGAACTGAAACCATTTTCAATACCATTTTAATTTTAAAAGGTCCATAATTTACAAAGTATGATACATTCTTTTGCAACATTTTATTTTATTTTATTATTATTTTTTTTTTCTTTTTTTTAAGATTTTATTTATTTATTCATCTATCCCCCCTTGCTGCTTGTGCTCGCTGGGTCAGCCAACCACGCCATCCGTGCGGGCCTGCCTTCACCAGGAGGCCCCAGGAACCGAACCCGGGGCCTCCCATATGGTAAACGGGAGCCCCACTGATTGAGCCACAGCCGCTGCCCCTTTTGCAACATTTTAAATGTGTGATAAATAGCGAACAAAGATAATGGTTGCAACAGATCTTCCAAGAGGGTTCAGCTTAAGGTGGTCTGATTTAAGTGCACCAAAAATAGAAATAACATTACTTTCTAATTCTGCTTCTTTCCTTTACAATAGAGTAGAAACTTATTTTTAATTTTAAAAATAGTTGAATGGTGCCTCCCACTCAAGAATAATCATCACCTAGTGAGGCCGTCAAAATGTTAGCTCTAATAATTAAAGGTATTTAAGAGAACCTAATATGATCTTTTATTATACTTATTCATTTTAATTAATATATTTAAATATTGTGAATATAAAGGAAATGGTCTCTTCTTACTGTTGCATTTTTTTTAAACGGTTCTAAGCCTTCATCAAGCTTCCAAGTCTTGGATTTAGGATTTTAGGACAATCTCATACACCGTTTGCTGGGAATGCAAATAATGCATCGTGTCAGGATCTAAGTCCCCCCAAATACACCAGGAACTCTAGGTTTTGGAGTAACGGAATCACATGCATTGATATAAAGAACAGAGCTTGGCAAGCTTGGGAAAGGCTTATATTACCAAGCAGTTTCTTTGTATTGTTTCATTCCTTTGAGCATCAAGTGATGATACACTGGCTAAACTTTCTAAATTAGTTTGGGGAAGGATGTTACATGAACCACTTGGAATTTTCCATGGTCAGCTTAATTTGTAGAAATAGAAACACAGGAAATGTGGACATAAACTATTTCCTAGGCACAACCTACCCTAGAAACAACTGTATACACATAACAGCTTCAACAGCTTCTAAACCACAGGCTCTCCTTATCCCTGTCGAGGTTTCCACGAAGTGCCTCATTAACAAAGAGGCAAGTGAGGTGATGGGTGGAATGGGGGCAGGGTAAGAATCACAGTACTTAAACCACAAGGTGCATAATCACTTGGTAGTTGGGAGCTGGGTAGAAAAAACTACTTAAGCCAGGTTTGGAGGCAACTGGTTTTGCCTCTCATTTGTCCCCAGGTTCCTAGACCAGGTTCCCAGCTACAATTTATCTCTTATCTCTTATACTCTTATCTCTGCCCTTAGGCAATGGGATTGGTTAGTTTGAGCTTAAAAAAGAACAGGCAATCCACAGGGTCTTTCAGTTACTCCCTCCGCATTACGTTTACCTGGATTCTAACATCCAGCAGAAAATGTAATGCAATATCTATTTATGATACAAAATAGTAAATTGACTTATAAGAGCATTTTTTTAATTGAGGAACAAGAGACCTTTAAAATTAAAAAAATTTTTTTGAACTATTTGTTTGTTTATTATTAATGAAGTTATTAAACTTCATTTCCAAAAAAAAAAAAAAAAAAAAAAAGGCCATAAAAGGCAGCTCAGCAAGTTATGGAAGCATTACTCCTAACAAGTTCTGTCCAGGCACTTTTTTTTTTCTCCTAGGAGATATGGGGGATTGAACCTAGAACTTCATACATGGGAAGCAGGTGCTCAACCACTGAGCTACACCTGCTGCCAGTCCAGGCACTTTTATCTCATCCAATTCTAACTACTAACTCAATTTTTCCTGTAGTGTTCAGAATGAACTTTTTATTTTGAAACACTTCAAACTTAATCTCCATAAATCTATAAATCTATCCATCTGTCAGTCTGTCTATTTAATCAATCCATTTCCTGAACACTAGGTGTAGGTTATATACAACATGCTCCTTGAATCCTTAATACTGTCATGTACATTTCCTAAGAACAAGAATATTCACTTCTGTATGTACCTTAAGTACAATTATCAAGTTTAAGAAATTTAAAATTGATATAAAGCTTACAGTCTACATTCAAATTTTTTTCATATGTCAATAACTTCCTTTCGAACCCTCTCTCCTCCATTGTTAAATCCAGTCCAGGATCATGTATTGCCTTTAATTACCATTGTCTCTTTAGTTGCTCTTTTTTGTTTTTGTTTATTGTGGGAACATACAACCTAAACTTTCCCATCTCAACCACTCCCAAGTATACCATTCAGTGGGATTAATCACATTCACTCTGTTGTGGTACCCTTAACTCCTTCCACTATTAAACTTTCCCATCTATCCAAACAGAAACCCTATACCCATTTGTATTAACTCTGTTTTGTCTGCTGCCTGTGCCTGGCAATCTGTACTTTAATTTGTCTTTATGAGCTTGTATATTCTTAAATATTTCCTTGTAGTTTAATGAGGCTTAAGTTTAACATCCTGAATCTGTACCAATCTCATTTGCTTTCATACCAGCTTAACTTCAATAATATACACAAACTATCTTCCTATACCGTACTGTCCCCTATCTTTATGTAGTCCTTCTCACAAATTACATGTTTATACATTATGAGTTCAAAACCACTGATTTAGCATTACATTTTATGTGTTTGCATTTTAGATCCCATAGGAAGTAAAAATGGAGTTACAAACCAAAAGATACAATAAGTACTAGCACTTATATTTACCTGTGTAATTACTCTGAACATAGATCTTTATTTCTTCATGCTGCTTTGATATATTGTCTTATTTTCCTTTCCTTTCAACCTGCAGAACTCTTTAGCATCACTTTGTAGGGCTGATCCAATGGTGACAAATTCCCTCAGCTTTTGTTCATCTGGGAATGTTTTAATCTCTCCCTCATTTTTTTTTTTTTGGAAGACAGTTTTGCCAGATACAGAATTCTTGAATGGCAGATTTTTGCTTTCAGCGCTTTATTTTTTATTTTAATTTTTTATTTTATTTTTTTTTTTTTCAGCACTTTAAATATGTCATCCCATTGTCTTCTCGCCTCCATGGTTCCCAGTGAGAAATTAACACTTAATCTTATTGCGGCTCCCTTGTATGTGACATGTTGCTTCTCTCTTGCAGCTTCCAGGATTCTCTCTTTATCTTTGGCATTTACAGACTGATTGTAACATGGCGTGGCATGGGCCTATTTGGTTGTATCCTGTTTGGAGTTGTTGAGTGTCTTGTATGTGTATATTCATGTTTCCTTAAATTTGGAAAGTTTACAGCCATTATTTGAATATTCTCCCTGCCCCTTTCTCTCTTTCATTTCCTTTTGGGACTCCCACAATGTATATATTGGTATGTTTAACAGTATCCCATAGGTTCTTCAGCTTCTGTTCATATTTTTCATTCTTTCTACTCCTCAGACAGAGTAATTACCATTGTCTTATCTTCAAGTTGTCTGATTCTTCTGCCAGATCCAATCTGCTGATGAAGCCCTCTAGGGAAATTTTAATTTCTGTTACTATGATCTTTAGTTCTGTTTGGTTTCTTTTCATAATTTCCATCTCTCTGTAATCTTTTGTGTTCATATGTCATTTTCCTGATATCCTTTTCTTCTTTTGTCCATGTTTTCCTTTAGCTAATTTAGGACCTTTATTTTAAAGCCTTTTTCTGGAATGTCCCAGGACTGAGCCTCCTCCTTAATGGTTTCTGATCCTTTAATCTTCTTCTTTGCCTGGGCCATCCTTCTTGTTTCTTTGCATGTTTTATAATCTTTTGTTGAAACTTGGACATTCTGATATTTCAGTGGGTTATTGCTGAATTGAGACTCTGAGGTGACTGTTCCTTAAGCTTGAATCCAGCTAGTGTTATGACGGGGCTTTCCTTGAATGTCAAGAGACAACAGCAGCAACAACCAAAAAAAAAAGAAGAAAGAAGAACCCCCTTTCCCAGTTTTTATATATTGACCTGTACAAGTGCTCTCAGAACTTATCTATACAATGAGTTTGGACAATAGCTCCAGGCCAAATCACAGGGGCCTCTCTTTGTCTTTCTGCATATGTGCCTTGTCTTGCCTTGTCTTGGGCAGGTTTGTGTGGTTCTACGAATTCCCTCATTTACACAGTTCTGGATGACCCTCTTCCCTTGAAACCGTTTCCTCACAGTCCTGAGCACTGCACTGTTTATCCCACAGCCGGCAATCCCTTGCCCCAGGCAGCCACTTGACTGCTGTCCCACAGCATTCACACTAGGTGAGCTTCCTTCTGCCTTCAGGGCAAGTTCTGGAATGGTGAGTCCCTCAGGTTACCACCAGACCGTTTGGGCTAGACATATGTACTCCCAATATGTGCATGAGGGTTACTTTGCTCCCTCCAGAACTGGGGAACTGAGACCAGGAATCCACACACCGGGAGTGTGGGCCAGCTCCCTGCCGAGACGGTGAGGGATGGAGGGGTCAGCCAGGGCACCGTAAGGTCGTACTGATTTTATTATTATTAGAGAGGTTGTAGGAGTATGGAAAAATTATGCATGAAATAGAGTTCCCATAAACTCACCCCATTTTTAACATTTTGCATTAATGTGGTACCTTGGTTATAACTGATGAGAGAATATTATTATAATTGTACTATTAAATATAGTCCATTGTTTACATTAGGATTTACTGTTTGTATTGTACAGCGCTATATTTGCTTTGTTTTTTTTTTTAAAGCTGTTTTATTAAGATGTATTCACATAAGGTACAATCCATCCAAAGTGTACAATCAGTGGCTTGTAGTATAATCACAGAGTTGTGCATTCATCACCACAGAAAATTTTAGAACAATTTCATTACTCCATTACTCTACACCCCTTAGCAGTCACTTCTCAATCCCTCTATCCTTTCCCAGCCCTACATAAACACTAATTTAATTCCATCTTTATAAACTGATTTATAGTTTCATTTTATATAAATGGAATCATATGATATGTAGTATTTTGTCTGGTTTCTTTCACTTAGCATAATGTTTTATGTGTTTTTTGCCTGATATTAACATCTTGTAACACTAACATACATAATACTTGTTCAGTTTCAAAGAAAGTCACATATCTAATATTTCCCATATTCATATTTCACATGAGGATTTACTATGCTATACAACCTCATGTTACTTTTTATTTTTAAATTTATCTCTTCCCTCCCCCAGATGTTTTTCTCATCTGTCTGCTCATTGTTTGCTCGCCTTCTCTAGGAGGCACCGGGACTGAACCCTGGACCTCCCACATGGGAATTGAGTGCCCAATGGCCTGAGCCACATCCGCTCCCTGCAGGCTGCGGCATCTGCTGGCTTCTGGCATCTGCTCAGTTAGGGGTCTGCTCGTTGCAATGGGTGTGGCATCTGCTTGTCTTCTTTAGGAAGCACCGGGACCCTAACCCAGGACCTCCCATGTGGTAGGCGGGCGCCCAACTGGTTGAGCTACATCCTCTCCTCCATGTTATATTTTTCAGCTTTCCTTCTAGTAATATACATTACCTTAGACTTTCCCTTTCAACCACTGTTACGCCCATATAATACTACTGCTAGTTACAAACACTGAAGTGCTTCCACCTTTTCTATTCATTTCCAAAGATTGGCAAACAATTCATTACTAATTCTGCCCAGGTTAACTCTCAGCCTTCCATTCTCTAACCTCATTCTATTTTCTGGTGACCTATATTCTAATTATTTTTTTAAACAAGTCAATTTTATTGATACATATCAACAAAGCATACAATTCATCCATAGTGCACAATCAATGGTATTTGGCACAATCAAGTAGATGTGCATTTATCACCTCAATCATCGATAGAGCATTTTCATTATTTCAATAATAATAATAAACAAAAAACAAACATAAGAAAATCCATCACCTCTTGATCTCTCTGTGATTCCCCTGCTTCCACAGCTCTCATTTCTGGCTATTATTGCACAATTACTTTTTTTTTTTCTTTTTATAAATTGATTTATATTTGCATTTATATATAAATGGAATCATACAATAGGTTATACAACATATTTAGTTTATAGTAGCACAATCATACAGTATTTGTCCTTTTGTGTCTGGCTTGCTTCACTCAAAATAGTGTCCTACAGGTTCATCCACGTTGTCATGTGCTTTACGACTTCATTTCTTCTTATAGCTGCATAATATTCCATTGTGTGAATATACCAGTTTGTTTATCCATTCATTAGTTGATGGACACTTGGGTTGTTTCCAACTTTTGGCAATCATGAATAACGCTGCTATAAGCATTGGTGTTCAGATGTCTGTCTGTGTCACTGCTCCCAGTTCTTCTGGGTATATACCCAGTAGTGGTATTGCAGGGTCACATGGCAAATATTTATTCAACCTCCTTAGGAACTGCCAAAC
This sequence comes from Tolypeutes matacus, assembly GCA_026826555.1. Classification (NCBI taxonomy): domain Eukaryota; kingdom Metazoa; phylum Chordata; class Mammalia; order Cingulata; family Chlamyphoridae; genus Tolypeutes; species Tolypeutes matacus. The sequence goes on from JAKSZT010036119.1 coordinate 34,639,766, forward strand.
AATCCTCCAGTGGCTTTACCATTCTACATTCCCACTTCAAGTGAGTAAGTGTTCCTATCTCTCCACATTCTCTGCAACTCTTGTATTTTTCTGTCTTTTTAATAGTGATCATTCTAATAGGTGTGAAATGATATCTCATTGTAGCTTTGATTTGCATTTCTCTAATCATTAGTGATGTTGACATCTGTATTTCTTCTTTGGACAAATGTCTAGTCAAGTCTTTTGCCTATTTTTAAATCAGGTTGTTTGTCTTTTTATTATTAATCTTTAGCATCTCTTTATATATTATGGAAATTAAATCCTTATTGGGCATGTGATTTCCAAATATTTGCTCCCATTGAGTCAGCTGTCCTTTCACCCTTTTGACAAAGCCCTTTGAGGTGCAAAAGTGTTTAAATTTTTTTTTTTAATTTTATTTATTTATTCATTTATCCCCCCCTTGCTGCTTGTGCTCACTGGGTCAGCTAACCACACCGTGTGGGCGGGCCTGCCTTCAACCAGGAGGCCCCGGGAACCGAACCCGGGGCCTCCCATATGGTAAACGGGAGCCCTACTGATTGAGCCACAGCCGCTTCCCAAAAGTGTTTAATTTTGAGGAGATCATTTTATCTACTTTATCTATTATTGCACGTGCTTTGGGTGTGAGGTCCAAGAAACCACCACCTACTACAAGGTCTTGAAGATGTTTCCCTACATTTTCTTCCAGTAGTTTTATGGTCCTGGCTTTTTTTTCTTTGATCCATTTTGAGTTGATTCTTGTATAGGGGGTGAGATAGGGGCCCTCTTTCATTCTTTTGGTTATAGATATCCAGTTCTCCCAACACCATTTGTTGAAGAGACTGTTTTTTCCCATCAGCGTGGGCTTGGTAGGTTTGTCAAAAACCAGTTGACTGTATAGGTGAGGGTTTATTTCTGGATTCTCAATTCTATTCCACTGATCGACGTGTCTATCTTTATGCCAGTACCATGCTGTTTTGACCACTGTAGCTTTGTAATATGTTTCAAGGTCAGGCAGTGAAATTCCTCCCACATTGCTCTTCTTTTTTAGAATACTTTTGGCTATTCGGGTGCACTTACCCTTCCAGATGAATTTGGTAATTGCCTTCTCTAATTCTGTAAAGTAAGCTGTTGGGATTTTGATTGGTATTGCATTGAATCTATAAATCAGTTTAGGCAAGAATGACATCTTCACGATATTGATTCTTCCAATCCATGAACACGGAATGTCTTTCCATTTGTTTAGGTCTTTTTAAATTTCTTTTAGCATTGTTTTGTAGTTTTCTGCATATAGGTCCTGTACTTCCTTGGTTAAATGAACTCCTAGGTATTTGAGTCTTTTTGTTGCTATTGAAAATGGAATTTTCTTCCTGATTTCCTCCTCAGATTGTTCGGTACTAGTGTACAAAAACATTACTGATTTTTGCGTGTTGATCTTCTATTCTGCCACTTTGCTGAACTCATTTATTAGTTCAAGTAGCTTTATTGTGGATACTTGAGGATTTTCTAAATACAGGATCATGTCATCTGCAAACAGTGAGAGTTTTACTTCCTCTTTTCCTATTTGGACGCCTTTAATTTTTTTGTCTTGTCTAATTGCCCTAGCTAGAACTTCTAGTACAATATTGAATAACAATGGTGACAGTGGGCATCCTTGTCTTGTTCCTGATCTTAGGGGGAAAGCTTTCAACCTTTCCCCATTGAGTGTGATGTTGGCTGTGGGTTTTTCATATATGCCTTTTATCATATTGAGGAATTTTCCTTTTATTCCTATCTTTTGAAGTATTTTTATCAAAAAAGGAGGTTGGATTTTGTCGAATGCCTTTTCTGCATCTATGAGATGATCATGTGGTTTTTTTCCTTCAACTTGTTAATGTGGTGTATTACATTGATTGATTTTCTTATGTTGAACCAGCCTTGCATACCAGGAATAAATCCCACTTGGTCGTGATGTGTAAGTCTTTTGATATGCTGTTGGATTTGATTTGCAAGTATTTTGTTGAGAATTTTTGCATCTATGTTCATGAGAGAGATTGGTCTGCAATTTTCTTTTCTTGTGGAATCTTTATCTGGCTTTGGTATTAGGGTGATGTTGGCTTGATAAAATGTGTTGGGTAATTTTCCCTCCTCTTCAATTTTTTGGAAGAGTTTAAACAGGATTGGTGTTAATTCTTTTAGACATGCTTGGTAGAACTCACCTGTGAAGCCATCTGGTCTTGGACTTTTCTTTGCTGGGAGATTTTTGATGACGGATTCAATCTCCTTAAATGTGATTGGTCTGTTAAGTTCTTGTATTTCTTGTTGTGTCAGTGTAGGTTGGTTATGAGTTTCTAGAAATTTGTCCACTTCATCCAGGTTGTCTAGTTTGTTGGCATATAGTTTCTCATAATATCCTCTTATGATTCTTTTTATTTCTGTGAGGTCATTTGTAATTTCCCCCCTTTCATCTGATTGTATTTATTTGCATCTTCTCTCTTTTTTTCTTTGTTAGTCTAGCGAGTGGTTTGTCAATTTTATTGATCTTCTCAAAGAACCAGCTTTTGGTTTTGTTGATTTTCTCTATTGCTTTTTTGTTCTCATTTTCATTTATTTCCGCTCTTATCTTTATTATTTCTTTCCTTCTTTTTGCTTTGGGATTGGTTTGCTGTTCTTTTTCTAGTTTCTCAGGTTGTTCAGTTAAATCTTTGAGTTTAGCTCTTTCTTGTTTCTTAATATAGGCATTTAGGGCTATAAATTTCCCTCTCAAGACTGCCTTTGCTGTATCCCATAAGTTTTGATATGTTGTGTTCTCATTTTCTTTCTTTTTTTTTTTTTTTTAAAGATTTTATTTATTTATTCATTTATCCCCCCTTGCTGCTTGTGCTTGCTGGGTCAGCTAACCGCGCCATGTGGGAGGGCTTGCCTTCACCAGGAGGCCCCGGGAACCGAACCCGGGGCCTCCCATATGGTAAACGGGAGCCCTACTGATTGAGCCACAGCCGCTTCCCCTCATTTTCATTTGTCTCAATATATTTACTGATTTCACTTGCAATTTCTTCTTTGACCCACTGAATATTTAGGAGTGTGTTGTTCAGTCTCCACACATTTGCAAATTTCCTTTTTTCCTTTCTGTTATTGATTTCTAGTTTCATTCCATTGTGATCTGAGAAGGTGCTTTGTATAATTTCAATCTTTTTATATTTATTGAGAGCTGTATTGTGACCTAACATGTGGTCTATCCTGGAGAAAGATCCATGGGCACTTGAGAAGAATGTATAACCCGCTGAGTTTGGATGCAATGTTCTGTATATGTCTGTTAGGTCTAACTTGTTTATCATATTGTTCAAGTTCTCTGTTTCCTTGTTGATCTTCTGTCTAGTTGTTCTATTTAATGATGTGAGAGGGGTGTTGAAGTCTCCGATGATTATTGTAGAAATGTCTATTTCTCCCTTCAGTTTTGCCAGAGTTTGTCTCATATATTTTGGGGCACCTGGTTAGGTGCGTAGATATTTATGACTGTTATATCTTCCTGGTGGATTGTCCCTTTTATTAATATATAATGGCCTTCCGTATCTCTCATCACTTTTTTGCATTCGAAGTCTGTTTTGTCTGATATTAGTATATCTACCCCTGCTCTTTTCTGTTTACTATTCCCATGGAGTATCGTTTTCCAACCTTTTACTTTCAGTCGGCTTGTATCCTTGTGTCTGAGGTGAGTTTCTTGTAAGCAGCATATGGATGGCTCATGTTTTTTTATCCATTCTGTCAGCCTGTATCTTTTGATTGGGGAATTTAATCCATTCACATTCAATGATATTACTGAAAATGCACTATTTATTTCCTCCATTTTATTCTTTGGTTTTCATATGTCATCTTATTTTTGTCTTTCTTTTTACTCTTTTGGTTATCCTTTCTGCTTTTCTTTCTTCTATACTCTCCTCCAAGCCTCTCTCTCTTGTCTTTTTCTTTCAGGTTCTAAGGCTTCCTTTAATATTTCCTGCAAAGGTGGATTCTTTTTTGCAAACTCTCTTAGTTTCTGTTTGTTTGTAAATACTTTATATTCACCTTCATATTTGAAGGACAGTTTTACTGGATAAAGAATTCTCGGCTGGCAGTTTTTCTCTTTCAGTTTCCTAATTGTATCATACCACTGTCTTCTCGCCTCCATGGTTTCTGGAGAGAAATCTGCACAAAGTCTTACTGGACGTCCTTTGTACATGATCGTTTGCTTCTCTCCTGCTGCTCTGAGAATTTTCTCTTTATCTTTTACATTTGACATTCTGAACAATATGTGTCTTGGTGTAGGTCTATTTGGATTTATTCTTATTGGGGTACGGTGTGCTTCTTGGACATGTGAGTTCATTTCTTTCGTGAGAGTTGGGGGAAATTTTCAGCTAATATTTCCTCAAATACTCTTTCTGCCCCTTTTCCTTTCTCTTCTCCTTCTGGAACTCCCATGACATGTATGTTCTTGCGTTTAGTGTTGTCATTCAACTCTCTGAGCCCCTGCTCAATTTTTTCCATTATTTTCTCTCTCTGTTCTTTTCTCTCTTCAATTTTAGCTGCTCGGTATTCAGTATCACTTATTCTTCTATCATTTCGAGTCTGCTGTTGTATGCTTCAAATGTATTTTTTACTTCACCTATTGTGTCTTTCATTCCCATGAACTCTGTTACTTTTCTGTTCATGATTTCAAATTCTTCTTTACGTTCGCTCAATGACTTCTTGATGTCATTTATCTCTTTAACTATATTCTCTTTCATCTCATTAATTTGATTTTGGAAATGTGTGCTCATCTCACTGATTAGTTCTCTCAAATTCTGCATCTCTTCTGGGACTTTGCTGTATTCCTTTTCTTGGGCCATGTCTTCTATTTTCTTAGTATGGCCCGTAATTTTTTGCTGGTGCTTAGGCATCTGGTTAGTTTGTATTTTACTTAGATGCTCTATCTCTTTCTCTTTTATGGGGTTTTAGTGGCAGGAGGCTGTGAGTTACCACTGCTCTTTGATTTTGGCTCAACCTTGATTGTTAGAATTGTTCTGCTATTTGCTCAAAACTGGGCACTGGACCCAGTAATTGGTTGTAGAGTCATTTCCTAGGGCCTTGGGCAGGGAGGCTATAGAGGCCAGGAAAAGCCTCTCTTACTTATTAATTTTCTTATGTGTACTTCCTTGGTCTGCCAGGAGATGGTGCTTGTTGGCAGCTCTCAATTCAATGCCTGGTCAGAGCGTATTTGTTGTGACACAGACCAAATCAATGTGATAGAGCTTCCTGTCTGGGGGCTAGGAGCCCTGTTATTCAAACTTTCTGAGACCGTTCTCCAGACTTCTCTCATAGCGCCCCCCTTTTCCCAGCTAGGAAATATTTCCACGCCCTTCTGAATCCTCAACAATCAGTCCCTGTTAGTAGAGGAGGAGATTGGGAGGTTTATATTTCTTTAGCCCCTTGTAGGCTTCAAGGCAAACAATGGCGCAGCCCCACCCAGCCTGGAAGGGCTCTAGGGACAGGGTGCTGGTGGCTGCAGCTGCTGCTTTTACTTGCAGTCTTTCTGTTAATATTCTTTTCCTGTGACTCTCTGTCTTTTGGGTGGTGTCCAGCCTTCCCCTGGTGACCTAAATTCTAGAACATTATTTCCAGGCCTCCAGCTTGAGCTGCTCCACTAGGTGCTGCAGGGCATTCACGCTGGCCCCAGAAGATACAGAAGACATGGTGGCAGCGAGGACCTCTGAGGATGGGCCTACATAGAACATTTTGATGAGCTTACTTCAGTCAAGGTGTGGCTCATTGGGATCAGGATGGATCTTAATCCTATTACTGAAGGCTTTATAGGAAAGGCCACAGAGAGAGAGAAAGCCACATGGGAGCAGCCAGAAGCTGAAAGTCAGTAGAATCTGGAAGAGAAGAGAGAAGACAAGAGAGGCCGCCATGTGCATTGCAATGTGACAGAAAAGTCAGGGACCAAGGATCTCTGGCAACCAAAAGGGCATAGTCTTCTGGGATAAACTATCACCTTGATGATATCTTGATTTTTAATTTTTAGCCTAAAAACCATGAACCACAAAATTCCCATTGTTTAAGGCAACCGACTGCATGTTGTTTGCTTCAAGAGCCAGGAAAGCTAAAACAACCATAAATGTGAAAGTCTATTTCTGAACTATCAATTCAATTCCATGGTCTTTACATCTGTCCTTGTGCCGATACCATTGTTTTGACCATTGTAGCTTTGTCATAAGTTTTAAAATTGGAATGTGGGAGACCTACAACTTGCTCTTTAAAAAAAAAATTTTTTTTAAAAAGGTTTTGGGGTAAGCGGCTGTGGCTCAATCAGTAGGGCTCCCGTTTACCATATGGGAGGCCCCGGGTTCGGTTCCCGGGGCCTCCTGGTGGGGGTGGGCCCGCCCGCACGGCGTGGTTGGCTGACCTGGCGAGCACAAGCAGCAAGGGGGGGATAAATGAATAAATAAATTTAAAATCTTAAAAAAAAAAAAAAAAAAAAGGTTTTGGCTATTTGGGGCCCCTATCCTTCCATATAATTTATTTTTATTTTTATTTTTTTGCAGTGTAAAGGATCCAACTTTATTTTTTCCAAAACAGCTAACAGCTAATTACATAATGACTAATCTCTTCCTCACCTTCATATTTGAAGGATAGTTTTTCTGGATAAAGAATTCTCAGCTGGGGGGATGGATGTGGCTCAAATGGTTGGGCGTCCGTCTCCCATATGGAGGGACCTGGGTTCGATCCCCGGGACCTCCAGGTAAAAAAAAAAAAAAAAAAAGAATTCTCAGCTGGAGGCTGTGTTATTGCTGTTTTTTGATATTTGGTTCAACCTGATCTAGGACTTTAGGATTGTCCCTGTTAGTTTCTTAGATCTGGGCCCTGGACCCAGTAATGGGTTATAGATCTCCTTCCAAAGGCCTTGGGGAGGGAGGCTGGAAAGGCCGGAAAAAGCCTCTTCCTTATTTATTTTTAATTTCCTCACATACACTTCCTTGGTCGACCAGCAGATGGTGCTCTTCAACAGGCCTCTCAGTTCAAAGCCAGGTCGGAGTGTGTTTGCTGCAAAAGGGACAGTCACAATGTGACAGAGGGACCTGCCTAGAGGCTAAGAAATGGCACAGCCCTATCCAGCCTGGAAGTGCCCTTGAGGCACAGCTGACCAAATTTGTAGGCCCAAAACTGAATCAGCCTTAAGCTATATCCTTTTCTCTCCCCTTTCCTGGGGAGGTGGATCCCTGCTGCCCCCTTTAAAATTGTCTGCTCATTAGGGTGGGCGAGGGGCGTGGTGGCTGCAGCTGCAGCTTCCACTCTCAGTCTTTCCTTCGAGATTCTTTCCTGTGCCCTTCTGTCTTCTCGGCAGTACCCAGCCTTCCCCTGGTGTCCTAAACCCTAGAACATTTTTTCCCCCCCAGGGCTGTCCTCTAGCCATTTTTCTGGGAGAGGAGAGAGTCCTGTGTCTTTCTGATCCACCATCTTCCTGGAAGTCCTCTCCAGTCATTCTTCTAATTGCTTTCTTTCTTTTTAATTGCTTTCTTGGTTCCTTGCCTGCTGTTAAAGCTCAGTGGGACACAGAAAAGTCATGGAGCCAGATCTGGATTGGAAAATGCATTCCTCTACTTAGTTGTTCTGGGACCTTGACTAATAATCTCTCAGATTTAGTTTCCTTGTTAGTAAAATGGGGTTGATATAGGACGCACATCAGGGTTATGAAGATGAAATAAATGATGTATGGAAAGCATCTAACAGTAACCTGGTATGTAATAAATGCTCAAGTGGCATTTATTAGGTTAAAAAAAGTTTGTTTTTTTTGCCAGTACTGATATTCATTCAACAAATACATGTAGGATGGCTAGTTGCAAGGTTCTTTTGATTCTCTGTGTGTGTGTGTGTGTTTTTTAAGATTGATTTATTTATTTACAGCCCCCCCCATCGTTTTTGCACTCGTTCTCTGCTCTGTGTCCATTCGCTGTGTGTTCTTCTGTGTCTGCTTGTCTTCTCTTTAGGAGGCACTGGAAACCGATCCTGGGACCTTCCAGAGTGGGAGAGAGGTGCTCAATCTCTTGTACCACCTCAGCTCCCTGGTCTGCTACATCTCTTATTGTCTCTCTGTGTCTCTTTTTCTTGCATCATCTTGCTGCGCCAGCTCTCCGCTCGGGCCAGCTTGCTTTCACCAGGAGGCCCTGGGAATCGAATGCTGGACCTCCTATATGGTAGACGGGAGCCACATATAGGAGCCACATCCGCTTCCTCTAATTTTTTTTTTTTTTAATATGGAACGCTTCACGAATTTACGTGTCATCCTTGAGCAGGGGCCATGCTAATCTTCTCTGTATCGTTCCAATTTTAGTATATGTGCTGCCAAAGCGAGCACTCCTCTGTGTAATTTTAAATGTATACATAACAAGGACAAAATACTACCCTGAAATTCTGTTGTTGTTTTTTTTTTTTTTTTCCAGATTACCTATTTGCACTTCTGGGCCTTTGCCAGGTGTCTTGGTTTGCCATTGATAGAGAGTCCCCTGAGTTTGGACTTCTCATCTGCTAGAGTCCCTTCATCTCTGCAACTACCCAGCCCCTAAATATCCTCTTTGCTTTTCCATGTCCTTCCCTTTTTCCAGAAACAAGCAATGATCTTCCCAGCACATGGCTGTTTTTCTTCCCACTCCTGGCATGTGGCATGCTTGAGGTGGCAGATCACTCTTAGACGTGTTGTAACAAGTATTCTAGGATGAGTCATCTGGTCACTGCTGTTTTATACCCTAAGACCAACAGAGGAAGGAGGGTTTTGTTGTCCTGTGAGAGATGATAATCTAGGAAAAGTGTTGCCCCAGGCTACAGGCTGTTTCTGCTTTTCTCCTGTGATGGGGGTCCCTTCCCCTGCTCAGTGCCCGCTCAGTGCCATGATGTGCTCAGAAGGGCCTCCCTCACGCCAGACAAACTTCTCCACCTCAATACTACCTTAGCATGAAAAAAAATGGATATTGTAGGAAAGGTGGTCATGTTAAATACTAAACCTTTCAGGTTCTTTCGGTTTACAAGTGACATTGAGGTTGGAATAATTGGGAATAAAGGCATTTGTTAGAGGAATATTAGCATTAACTTCTTTATATTCCTTTTCAAATATTAAGTGTTCACAAAACTTAAAGGTTCTTGCTTTCTGCTCATGCAGGCTTCTTGTGGAAGTCTTCAAATAACTTGAAGTGTGCCTTTTCAGTGTAACCAATTTCAGTATTTAAAATTTCAGAGCTGTTTTTAAATGTGAAAACACTCAAAATGGGTACAAGTTGTTACTTGTTAGGAGCTCTTTTCCCATCAATTTTAGACTGGAAAAGTTGTTCTATGTGAGCATTATGAAAATGTAAAAATTTAAAGCTTTGCATTAGTTAATAGAAAACAGAGCATGTCTTCCAATTCATTTAATTAATTGATAGAATACATATGAAATAAAAATTCAGAAACAATTTTTTTTGTTAAAATAATTACTTTATCACAATTAATATACTTTTTCACAATTAATTGTATATTACACAACAATATCCTATTGTTTCCATAAAGTACATAGATATTAATATTACTTGTCTTTTCAATATTTTCAACAGTGTAAACTATTTTGAACATAAATCATATTGTTCAGAAAATAAAAATGAGGTATTTATGTTTATAATCCCAATAATATAATTTTCAAATGTGATGTTAGATTAGTTTTTTCTTTTTTTTTTAAATCGTCAAGTTCAGCCCTTCACTGAGAACTGAAGACACATCAAGTTTATCAGGTCTTATCATTTGAGAAACACCAATACCATTCATTTTAAACATCTCATGACTTTTTACTATGGGGGAAAAAGGTAATGTCTTCTGGTAGAAAAGTAAATTAAAATTTTTGAGAGCCAACATGAAAATACTTTAGAACAAAATCAGACTGAATTTAAAGTGGTTGAAGATGCAGAATGTAAAGTCTGCCAAATACATGCCTGCCCAGAGATCTGAGCTGGGATTCCTTTTTTTTTTTTTTTAAAAAAAGCAATTTTATTGAGTTATATTCATATACCATATAACTCCTCTTTTTTAAATATATATTTTTATTTTTTTAAAGATACTTAGATTACACGAATGTTACACAAAAAAATATAGGGATACAATTTCCTTTTAATAACTCAGACATTTCTTTTATTTTATAGTGATACAGGAACAACACCTCCAGAAAGTGGTATTTTTGGATTCATGATAAACTTCTCTGCATTTCTAGGTAAGTACACAATAATCATAAATAAATGAAAAATCACAATCCCAAGTGAAGTAAAATATTTGCAGTGTGTGAATAATTTTTTTAAAAGTACAATCTTTGTGATTATAATTTTGTTATACTTTAAGAAACTTAAGTGACTAAAAATCCAAAATTATTCATGGCCTCACTGTAGAACTAGTCTGTGCTTTATTTGGTAATTTGCCAAAGAATTTGCTGTAGGTAGTTTTAAACACCAAACTTGTCAAATTTTTGTTTTAAATGTAGTTTGATTTTTTAAGTTACAGTTTATATCAATGCACAACTATAAGTAAAAAATACCTAGTGCCCAAACTAATGTTTTATTTATGGTAAGATCATCTGCAGTAGTGGTTAGAATGCATGTTCCCAGGCCCCACTGCAGGTCTACTCCACCAGAACCTCTGGGAATGGGGCCCAAGAATATGCATGTTAAACAAGCACTCCATGGGACTTGGGTGCTCACTAAATTTTGAACTCCTTGACCAAGGCATTATCCCATGTGTTAAAGTAGGGGAAAAGATGAAGCAAGGAATATTTTGTCTCCAACTCAGTTAAGATTTTTCTTTTCAACTCCCCAACTCTAGGGCACTGTGCAACTCTCACCTGAGATACAGGTGATATGATGCACCCCTCATCATGAGCCAATTAATTGTAATGGCTGAAAAACTTCACCTGCTATAGGGTGATATGTAGAGGAAGGCCTCTTTCTCTTACTGCTTTCACAACCTCCCACTTTGAGGTGCTATCAAGTGTTTGCCAAGAGCCTATCATGTAACCAGCAGAAGTGCTTAGAAACCCTGCTTCATGCCCTGGCATGTTTGGAATTTGTTCATCCTACTTGGTAAAAGTTTGACCCCATCACCCATTTGTGGGAAGTAGAAATATGGGGTCAGTCAATTGCAGTGTTCTCATAAACATTCTTGCTAAGAGTCCAGACTTAGGAGACAGGTTATTTTCCCATGAGCAAGCAAGAAATAAGCAGCTTTTTGCTTCTAGGCAAGGCAGACACTGGCACGGCTGTATTAGTTTAAAGAGGGAGAAATGATTCTGTGAAAACCAAAATATTTTTAACTGAGAACTTTTCAGAAGTTCTTACAGAACATTACAGAAGTTCACCTGGTTTTTAACTCTTTAAATAGTTGTTTTTAACAAAAGAACAACTTTAAAATAAAACTTTAACAATAAAAGTCATACATACGTATCATAAAAATTTAAATGGTAATGAAATGTAAACTATGAAGAGTGAAAGTCTCCCTGTCTATACGTATATACTTACCCACCTACATCCCAGAGGAAACCGTTGTTAATGGCTTCTTGTTTATCCTTCTAGAAAATTTTATCCATATGTCAGCATATATGTTATTGTGTCTTTGAAAAAGTAGTATGTGCTCATTGTCAGAAAACCCAATGCACTCACAATGTAGAAATTCAAAAACAAAATGAGCCCCTATTTGTAATTGCTTCACCAAAATGACTGTTTACACTCTCAAGTTTTTCTACCCAGATCCTTTCTAGGCACATATACTTTATTATTATTATTATTATTATTTTAAATTTTACCGGGAGGTCCCGGGGATCGAACCCAGGTCCCTCCACTTGGCAGACGGACGCCCAACCATTTGAGCCACATCCGCCCCCCGGCAAATATACTTAAAAAAAAAAAAAAAATCATTGAAATGATAGTCTAATGATTAGTTTTTAGCCTGCTTTTTAAAATTCAGCAAAAACATTATGGCTATCACAGTGTATCAATATATACAAATCTACCTTGTCCTTTTAACAATGCGTAATGTCATTCACATGGGTATACTATAATTTTAAAAATCATCCCTCTTTTTTGAACATTTAGGTTGTTTCTGATATTTTGTAATGGCAATGCTGAAGTGCACATCCTTTCAATAATTTCTTTGCATATTTATGAGTTTTTCTATATATTTACTGAGTTAAAAGGAATTTATACAAAATTTTGATCACTCTTCATGTATTCAACATTCATTTACTAAGTATCTATTATTTGATAGGCACTGTGCCTGTACTTAGTGCTGGGGTCACAGCAACAAACCAGATAGATAAGGCCCCTGCTCTAATGGAGACTGTTTTATCTCCAAACCAGTAAATGGCATTTGGTTAATTGACTGGCTATTTGGAAAACCATATCTTCAGTACCTCATCACAGCTTACATAAAACTCAATTGCAATTAAAGAACTAAACGTGAAAAGCAAAACAATAAGAGGATTAAATTGTAGGGGAATAATTTAAAAACTCTGGTGTGGAAAAGTTTACTTAAGCTTCTACAAAACCCAGAAGGCACGTAGGAAAGGTTTGACAGAGTGAATAAAAAGTTAAAACTTCTAAATGATGAAAGAAACAAGAGACAAAGACAAACACAACAGACCAGAAGAAAATATTTGTGAGATTTATAATAGACAATAGACAAACGGTGTACATAATGTATAAAAAGTAACTGCAAATTCAAAATGAATAAACAAATCAAGGAGAAAAATAAGAAAAAAAAAGGAAAAAGTTATAAACTTGTAATTTCCAGAAGAAGAAATACAAATGCTAAGTAGGAGAAATATATATATATATATATATTTATAGATCTTTACAATAAATCAAGATGTAGGAGCTTACATAGAGCACATTTGAGTTTATTCAGGGTCTCAGTTCCACCTCCCTTGGATGCAAATAACCCTGGTGTATACAGTCTTCTCTTGCTTTTATCAGTTTAAAGCAAATATTACATTAGACTATATTCAAGTCTGTGCAAAAGAAATATAAAATACCAATAGACTTACTGAAAGTCACCCAGTCTCACTAATTATCAGGAAAATGCAAAATTAAACCAACAGATTACCATTTTTCATTTATTAGATTTATAATAATTAAAAAGGGATGGGCATATAGAATTGTGCTTAAACTCTGCAATGGGACTGTAAATTGCCAACAATCTCTTGGAGAGCTGGAGGTATTTCTCAACATTTTCATTATGCATGTTTTTGACCCAGTAATACCACTTCGAGGAAATGGTCTTTCAGAAAGACTTGAAAGGATGCCCAGAGATTTATATACAACGATGCTCACTGAGCATTGTTTATAATAGGAAAAAATGGAAGCATTGTAAAAATTCAGCATAGGAGAATGATGAAATAAATATGGTGTCATGCCATAGACCATGATGAGATCCCTAAAAACCATGAGGTAGATCTATTTGTACTGACATGGGAAAACCTTCGTGGTCACAGAACAACACATGTACTATGATAGCATTTGGATAACAATCAAGATGGGGTGTTTGTGTGTATAAAAATCCCTATCATATGGTAAGAGAAGTAAGATGGGATAGGGAAAGGTGCAGAGGTGGATGAGTGCAGAAACTATTGTAAGCAGGAAATTGAAAGTGCAAATTTTTAAAAAGCAATACAAAACTGCTTCTGTGATTATCATTCTGAAAAAAAAAAACCCAAATAATGAAAATTCATGAAAGCGCCTTTCTTTTTCAGGTGCAGCCACGATGTACACAAGATATAAAATAGTAGAGAAGCAAAATCAGTCTTACTATTTCAGCACTCCTGTTTTCAACTTGGTGTCATTAGTTCTTGGATTGGTGGGATGTATCGGAATGGGCATTGTAGCCAATTTTCAGGTACGACCTATGTCTTTTTCAGTTATTGGGGGTGGCTGAGTATTTGTGTCTGGGAGAGAGAGGCAGGAGCACAAACGGCTTGGGAGCTCAGAAGTGAGCAGGGAGACCATTGCTGAGCCCAGAGAGTGATCCCGTTTTAATACCAGATAGCTATTAAGTGATTGATGAGGGCCTTAGTCTCTAGCGCTGGCAAACTAGGTGGCTTAAAGCAACAGAAACGTATTGTCTGCAGTTCTGGAGGCCAGAAGCCCGAAATCAAGAGGTTGGCAGGGGAGCATCCTTCCCTGCCTCTTCTAGCTTCTGGAGTTTGCAGGTAATCGTTGGTCCTCCGTTGGTGCACCACTCCGGTCTCTGCCTCCGCGTCCACACGGCCTTCTTCCTTGGCTCCCATCTCCACACGGCTTCTCCTTTCTGTGTTCTTCTACTTTCTTAAAAGGACACCAAACATTGGATTAGGGCCCATCCTAATCCTGTTTGGCCTCATCTTAACACACCTTCAAAGACCCTATTTCCAAATAAGGTCACCTACACGGGTTTAGGACTTGGATATGTCTTTGGGGGCCACAATTCAACCCATAGTAATGAGTTTATAAAAATCGGGGTAGTTTGTTTTTAGAAACAAATCTTTAACTTCTAAAAGTCAGTCCTGCCTGGTACTTAGGAGACGTGGGGCACATGTTTGTATGATTATGGAAAGAGAGTTTGCTCTGATGTTGTGGGCTTCTGCACTGCCCCATGTTCCCACTGATGTGGTTTCAAGTGTCGTGAGAGCTGCTTCCGTCTTTGTAATGATTTCACTAAGAGTGTGAAAATATTTGTGCATGCGAGTGTGTGTGAGTGCGTGTGTTTGTGTGTGTTTACAGAGGCTACCCTTTGAACCTCTGGCGTCCAGTTCAAAGAGCCATATCTGGTCTCTTCCTTTTTGCCGGTGAGGCTATAGGTACACAGAGGTGAAATGACCTTTTGCTCAGGGTTACTCAGCTAATTTAGTTACAGAGCCAAAATATGGCCCCACTGAAGCCAAATAGCTTGTACGGTGACCACTGTGCAGTCTACTGGATGTATTCTTAATGTGTCAGGTGTTTGGAAAAGCCCTTATGATTCTAATTTGTGGATTCCTCTTTATCCTGGGATCTCTTTCAGGGAAGGATGGAACCCACTTGTCTATGGAGACTTTAATATTTTAAAAATATTTAATTGCTGGGTTTCAAATTTACATTAGTTATAATAATTTCCATCCCCATAGGGCTGTTGCAAGGATTCAGTGAGATAAGCCCAGTACCCACAGTCGGTCCTCTGTGCTGTCATGGCCATTGTCAGCATTGTGACAGTGGACCTGCCTTCTCCATCACCTCTTGTCGCTGAGTGAGAGCAGGAGGGAAGTTGCTCCTGGAGGACTTTTGGTGCTGCCCAGAGGCACTCCTTTAACTTTCTTCCCACCAGAGTTGAGGTGATCTTTGGTGATCTTATTTTCACAAGAAGGCACTGTCTTCCTCAGCTTAGCTGACCATGAGAGTCTATGTCTCTAAGCTGAAGAGGGCATCGCGGAGCTGCACCCCGGGTTTTGGTCTGGGAGTCTGATAAACTCAGGCCCTCTGCCTGTTCGACCTGCTTCCCACTGATTCCCTATCATCTGTCCAGCATGAAGTCAGACCAGCATCAGAGTCTTGTGTGACCTCCACCATGCAGGCCACATGGAATCACTTTTCCACACAGCGCTTGGGGTTGCCACCTGTCAGTAGGGAGGAAGGTTACAATAAAATTCCCTCAGGAGACTCACTGCTGTGTTTTCCTGGCGGTAGGGGAGACACCCTGCCTTATACTACACAGTATCTTCTTCAGGGCATTCCAGACCCGCAGGACAGGGATACTCTCTCAGGTTTCAGGGTCAACCAGTTTCAGTTTAGTTTTTGGATATTACAAACCCTATGATTAGTGTTTCTTTAACACTGGAGGCTGGAAAGGAGAGAGCTAAATTTGTAGGACCTCCCCCCACCACCCCGAAGCAGTGTAGGGGCTTCATGGAAGGTATTTTGTGAACTTAGTTTGCTACTGGCTCTATTTTACTTTCTTTTTTTTTTCCTTCACTACATTTAATTAAGTTTTTTATTTATTTATTTTTTTATTATGGGTAAAAATAAAAATTATCACAATACATACAAACATTTGCAAAATGATATATAAATATATATGCATATATGTGTATTTGCTTACAAAAATGTTATTTATATATATATATATATATATACACATATATTTTAAGAGGTGCTTAGATTACCTCTATTTTACTTTCTTACCCTTATTGTTCCTATATGAGGAAATAAGACATGCATACAAAGAGCTGTAAGGCATGGTGGCATGTGATATCTGTCACATGGGAGAGGTACTCTATGACATTTCCTCATATTTTATGACAGTGTGCACTTTTCATAAAAACAAATATTTACTGGAAATTTTCTGTCAGACATGTTTATGAAAACATACCCTGCTTTAACTCATAAAATCTTAATAATTATAATAAGAGAGGTGCTCTTATTTTCCCCATTTTCTGATGAGGAATTAGAGGTCCAGAGAGGTGAGTAATTGCCCAAGATCACATGAATAATGCATGGCAGAGCTGGACTTCAAACCAAGGCAGTCTGTCCAGAGGCTGTGGGAAAGAGTCCTCTTCAATGCCAGAGTGAGAACATCTCTGTGAAAAAAAAAAAGCATGGGCACAACCCACAGTTCTAGAGCAAGAAAGCACGATGGAAAACAATAAAAAAAAAGCAGACCTGGAATGATCTAATTTGCCTAGTACAGTGTGGATATGAATGGTCTGGTGGGGACCAGTATTCGCTTTATGATAGCTCACTTTATCCTCTGAACAACTCGACATCATGAGAGTTGCAGATATCAAATTTTAAACCATAAAAGCCAGGCCTTGGAAAGAATATAGAGATGGTTAGAAAATTAAGCTTTCATTCTTAAGGTTTCCTTGAAAAACTAGAAATATCATCTTTACCTCCTCTGGGAACAAAGTATTTGCCTTGTCCTTGTTCCCATAAATATATCTGTACAACTTCCTTGTTTGATATCCTGTAATTCATTTTCAGCATGCCAGAAGCAAACCGACTTGAACTCTTCAAGAAGGCTCAGAAATATGAGAACAAAAAAAGCACATTGACTCGGGTATTTTTCTTGAGTAGCAGTAAATTACATTTATCAGAGGTTCACAGATACCTCTCTTTCCTGAGCTGATGGGTGTGGTGGCTCCTTTTTGATGTGTCCTAAACTAATTTCTATCCATGCTTTATTTTCCTTTGAGAAGTTTCCTCTTTGGAAAAGAAGTTTTTCAAGGTATAATCCTCCTCAATATTCTATTTTTGCTATCTTTTAAATTAGCAAGAGAGTTTCTAAAAAGGGGTCTGAAAACGTTTTTAGGATTCTCTCTAATTCTCTATCTAAAATTCATGTCTGATCTAAGAATCATTTCCCTTCTAAAATACCTCCCTGATGAGGATTATATATTGCACTGTGGGAAAAAGACACATGACAAATAGCTCATGTAGCTAGTGTGGGTGTCTATGAAGTTTGCAGATTAAGATCCTAAAGGATCGGCCAGGGTGGAGGAAGCAATTTCCCTGCCAGTGCTAATTGGAGGAAAGTAGGTATGTAAATTCCAGATGTGGATTTACTCAGCAGGAAAAGAAAATGGAGAGCAGAAAGTACCAGCATTCTTGGAAGATTATTCCTGGAAGTGACTCCTTTAGCTGTAGATGGCTTTGCCTTTTGTTTAATGTCTGTTACCCTATTGTGCCTCACATTCAAGGAGGGAAATGATTTTTTTTTCTTGTTTCTTCAAGGCGCACACGCATTTTCAAGGGCATAGAATGTATTTTACTTTTCATCTATAACGTCCCTAAATCTATAGTCCTGTGCTTCATAGGGAATCTATATCTAACAAATGAGTAATTGATAGGACAATTGCAGAATGTTAATGAAGCCCTATTTGAATATACACAAATCAAGTAATGGATTTCTTCTCATCTTCCTGAGTTTGATTTCCTTAGCAAATAATTTTTTTTAAAAAACTCCCCTTTCCCATGTAGAAAATGGAAATTTATTATCAGTTTATTCATGCTCCAGCTTGAAGTTGAACAGCCTTGATGAAAAACACTGTGGTGCTGGGAAAGCATGGCTGGCCCAGGTCAAAGAAGAGTTGAAGACAGAAGGTGTGGACAGTATCTTGGGGCCAGCTGGAGTCCTGTGGCCAAAAACAGGCTCTCTTGAACCACAGTTTAATTTGCTACTTTGCAAAGTTTGCATTTTCAAGTTCAGGACAAGACATGGTAGTTCCGTCTGAATGTTGTTGTGGGTACCTGAAGGTAGGTGCCTGTTGAACATTTGAAAGAAGCCTAAAATGACCATGTACAAGGTCAAGACATGACTCTGCACAGCCGGGGCATAGGGGCTGCTGTCTGGTTGAAATGACAGGTGAGAAGATGGTAGAGAGCTGGGGCCTTGTTTTGAAGTTGACTTTGGAGCACAAGAGAAGCAATTACTCAGATTGTGTATTCATTTGGGGTAGCTTGGGAGAGACAAATAGAGATTATTGGGGCGTAGGAGGCCTAAAAAACAGCAAGCCACCTTGGGCACCTCATGGAACAAGTTGTGCACACTCATGACTTTTTTTTTTTTTTTAAGGAGGTACTGGGGATTGAACCTAGAACGTTGTACATGGGAAGCAGGTGCCACTGAGCCACTGAGCTACATCTGCTTCTGTCATGAAATTTAAATAATCTTCAGAACAAACCTGCAAGGCAGAAATTATTACCCCCATTTTACAGATAACAGAAAATGAGGTTTGAAACTAAGGTCCCAGAGCCTAGTGGTGGAATCAGGATTTTTATCCAGGTCTCTCAGACTCCAAAACTCATCTCACCCAACTCTCCCACCCCCTAAGGCAGCTTTCATTCTTTTTTTGGTTCCATTTTCCCAAGTTTGCTGTGGAACAACCAAGTTTTTGGCGTTTATTTTAGTGTGTGGAAGGTTTTTCCTTTGTGATGTTGTGTAAGCAGCCCCGTGTTCCAAGGTGTGGTACCTCAAAGAAGCGGAGTGAGGACTTGGGTATTGATGTTGACACTCAATGAGAGTAACAAGTAACGGCACGTTTGTGATTCTCTCCCCAGGAGTTAGCAGTCCCGGTGGTCCACGATGGAGGCGCCCTTTTGGCTTTCGTTTGCGGTGTCGTGTACACACTCCTGCAGTCTGTCATCTCTTACAAAGCCTATCCTCACTGGAATAGCCTCTTGACGTGCCACATACGGATGGCCATTTCTGCCGTTTCCTGCGCAGCCGTGGTGCCCAGTATCCTTGTTCTCACAAGCTTGAGCCCCCCCCCAAAGAAAAAGCATGAAAAAAGCAAAAGTTAATAATCAACAACCAAGTTTCCATATGCTTCAGAAGAACAATTGGGAGAAAAGTTGTAAATCATTAAGACCTCAACTCCTTGGGGAAAAGAATGATGAGGAAAGGAGGGTGGAAAAATGAAGGAACACTTTAGTCTCTGTTTACTTTCCTTCAAACAGGGTCAGTTTCATGAGTCATGTGAAAATATTTATTTTCCTTTGTAGTGCTTAGCTAGAGACACCAAATATTGATATTGTACTTAGAGTAATAGCCCTGTGAAGTTGCATGAGGCCAGACTCTCCCTTCTTCCTTTTTGCAGGTGATAAAATGATGGTTGGATATACTCATCCATATTAAAAGACCAAATCAATTAAAATACAATTTGGCCTTTTCATTTTATAATTACTGATTTCATTTTATATTCTAATTCAACAGCATGTGAAAAGAAAGAAAAAATATAAATCTATTATGCCTTTTTATTCTAATTTAGAGGAAATGAATGTTTTTTTCATCACTTTCTTTCCTTCCTCTTCCTGTCTTCCTTCTTTAGCAAAGAATCTAAAAAAACTGTGGTTTTTAAGGGGTGTAGAAAATTTTCTTATCTTACGAAATACCATCTGTAGTCATATCAGAAAAAGCTGGAGTCATTAAGAATGGCAGTCAATGTCAGATTGTGGGAAATGGGGAACTATTTTATTCAGAGACAGTTTTGTTAGTCTGGGTTGGGTTATGGTTTAAAGTGGGCAAGATTGAGTGAAAACACATCATGTGCTTCTTTTTTTTTTTTTTAAAGTCACACTCATAACTTTTTTTTTTTTTAAGATTTTATTTTTATTTATTCATTCATTTATCCCCCCCTTGCTGCCTGCGCTCGCCGGGTCAGCCAACCACGCCGTGCGGGCGGGCCTGCCCTCACCAGGAGGCCCCGGGAACCGAACCCGGGGCCTCCCATATGGCAAACGGGAGCCCTACTGATTGAGCCACAGCCGCTTCCCCATCATGTGCTTCTGAATATTAAACTTTGCATTTCTCTTTTAAAACAGAAGCTTCGCAAAATGTGATGTGTAAGTATGATTGGAGGTTTTTTTTCCATCTTAGGGAAGGAGAATTTTAATAATTTCCAATCATAGAGGAACCACACTCTTGTATTGAGAAATTTAACAACAGAACATATACCCATGATCCTAAGATAGTTCCTTTTCAATTTCCTTTTTCTATTTATGAGCCTTGGTATTTTGAAATACCTTGGTACTTTGTGGTGTTAAGCTTTCTTTAGAACTGTTACCTTGAAATAGAATTTTAGGGAAAAAAAAAGTACTTTCATTCAGAACCAAGTACACAAAAAGGGCCCATCTTAGACTTCTGTCAACCTTTTTGAGCAAATTTAAACAGCTAGATTAACTGGAAGCAAAGAAACATGCAAGGTTAAGCAAACTATAGCCACAGATTAAAATTTTGCTCTCTGTAACTTTAAAAAGTATTGCTAAGAAAGGATTGTTTTTGTGTTATAATTTAACTGCTGTCATAACTGAACTTAAGGTTGTAGATTACTATAAGCAGCTAACACTATTGGTTTGACTACAGAAGTGTTGGTATTAATATATTTTAACACTGTACAATGATTACATTATTATACTAATCTGACCTCAACATTAAAGGACCCGTTTTCTTCTGTAGTTTCCTTAACAGTTTCCTTTTTTAGTGATTGCCTGTGCTTCACTAATTTCTATAACCAAATTGGAATGGAATCCAAAAGAAAAGGTAAAATTTAAATCACTTTCAATGATTGTCACCTGGTTGTGTGAGACTTGTGGCTGGCCAAAGCCTAGAAAGGAGGGTTACCATTTCTTAGAGCAAGTTGAGAAATGTGGTGTACATACATTATATAATCAAATTACTGTCCAATTATTTGGCAATGTGTGCATAGTAATTAGCTGTCAGGGTAATCCTAATTCTTAACCATCTATGCTCAGTAAAAGAGGGTGGGCAGTTAAAGGCAGGGGAATAAGGTGATTGAGGCACATGGAGACCAGAGGAAACATAGAATGTTGAGCAGATGAGACAAGCTCTGGTGCAGTGGATAGTTTATTTCAGGATAGAATGAGAAATAAGTGTAGTCAGGGATAAGTTTGCAAGGGGATAGCTTCTGAAAGGCTTTCCGAGGCAGGCAGAAAGGCTCACACTGGATTTACATGATGGGAGAAAGCCTTTGAAGGCTTTTGAACAGGAAAGTAAAGTGCAAGAGTATTGCTGGAATATTTGCTGGCAGCAACACTTGGGTGAGTAGAAAAGGAGAGAGCCAGGAGTTAGGAGGGCAGGCAGAGGGCTGTTCTGCTGATTCAGATTTCAAATCAATATTTGCCTAGATTGGAAATAATGGGGGAAAATTTTTTGATGGGTGCCAGCTAAAGAATGAAGAGGCTAGGTGAATCAAAGATGACCTCCAAGTTTTTATCTTGGGTGAACTAAAGAATATGTTGCCATGAACCGAGATAACGCTTCTAGCAGGGAAAGATGATTTCTTAGGGGGAATGTTCGTGAGTTTGGTTTCAGCACTATTGAATCTCAGGCTTCAGTGAGACATCCAGGAGAAATGTCCAGTTAGAAATGTGAACTAGACCTCTGGTGGGATTGGGGCCATCAGAGGATAGGGTAAGATAGCTCGTTTTCTAGACCAGTCATCAGAACACATGGAACCGAATGTTTGGCATCGAGATGGACTCATACATTTAGGTACATAAAGTGGTGGTTCATCCTGAAGCCATAAAGGGGAATGAATGATGTCCCAAGAGCAAAGAGAGGTAAAGCACAGCATGAGAGCTGTTGTCAAGGGGCAGGTGGAGAAATCAGACCTAGCAAAGAAGAAATAAAAGGGAGGAGTCACAGGGTAAAGAAAAGAGCCAGAAATATGTAGTATAGCCAACCTCACTGACCCACTCTCTATACAAGCAAGACTCTTGCTTCTGGGGGCTGGCTGTGGAAAGAACAGCCATGGGATTGAGGGTCCTTTGCCCACAGGGGCTTATAATTCAGTGGGAACAAATAGCCAGTTATTTGCCGCTAAATGTAATACTGCAGAGAAAGGAAGAAATGCTAAACTGAAATTTGAATTACGTGCTGTGGAAATGCAGAAGCAATAGCAATTAATTGTCACTAAGGAATGAGAGGAGATATCCCAGAGGCTATGGGATAGGGCATTTTTCGAGGGGAAGAGAAATGATTAACCAAGGCAAATGTAGCTGAAGATTTTAAGAATGAGGTCCCTGAGTTTGGCAGTAAGGGAGTTGCTGATGTTCAGACAGAAAGTTCAGTAGTGTTGGGATCAGATGCCGATGGCATGAGGTTGAAGAAGTGGTGAGAGGAAACGGTTCGTTCATTCAGCTCTCAGTTGTATGCCCAGTCTTTTTTCTGAACTGGAGTCAAGTGGAAGAAGAGAGAAAAATGAGGCGGCTAGAGGCACTTAGGTCAGGGGAAGCACTTTCCCAGATAGTGGATGCTCATGTGAGACGAAAGCTAGCAGAGACAGCGGGATGATGTTGGTGAGGGAATGATCCAGATAGAAGTTCAAGAAAGTGCTTCCTTTGAATGTTACCTTAAAGTGACTAGATCAGTCATGAGGCTAGACCTACACAAAAGGCAGTTTCGTCTGAAGTGTAAGGAATTAGCCTCATTTGAAGGGTGTTCAGTTGCTCTTTCCCTTGGCGAGAACCTCTTCGTGAAAGCAGAACCGCACAGCAGAGCAGCCCTAGGTGTACTTCACAGCGCAGCCACTGGGGGGAGACCTTCCACCACAAATCAGACAAATCAGATGCCGGGTCTATTTAAAATGAGAATACACACACGTGCACACGGGCTTTTAAAAATTATTTTAAATTTTCACTTCCTTCAAAGCAGTATTGGGACCACATTCCCATTTGGTGAAAATGGCACTGAGCTGATGAGGCACAACCAGTAGTTTTCATATCCTTTCATTAATTGGCCCCAAATGTGTAGCTGAGTTTGGAACCCCTGACTAAAGTCATTCTCATTCTTGCCTTCCACCCTCTCATTCCCACCCCCAAGAAGGTAGAGGATCAGTTTACATGTAGATGTCTCTAGATGTAGCTTTCTTTCTCTTAGCGCATTAAGCAGTAATATATTTTCTAAACTGATATTTTCTATAGTAATAGGGAAGCATGAAAACTAACGGTCAGCCAATTTTGTCTAGATGCATACTCCTGTTCCTTGGAATGACAGCACGAATATTTGCTGAATGATTTTGAGATGTTCCCTTCAATTTTGGGGTTCCTAACAGTGATAAAGCAAGTCGTGCCTTGTGTGGAAAATTATTTTTCTGTTGAGTCCAAATTTACTTCCCCGTATCAGCCATTTTGTGGTCCATATTCTGCCTTTGGAAAATTTATAGACAAAGTCTTAAAACCTGAGTGAGTGAGAGCCGGATAAAACTTTCTAAATAATTGCACTCAACATCCTCATTGTGCAGGTGTCTGCATCTTTATCTATCATACCTTTATCTGCATAGCTGAGTTATGCTCAGGGGACAGCTTTTCCCACTGGTCTAACTTTCTCATTATTAGTTCAGTATGTATGCTAATTGAGGCTAACTTTTGTTTATTTTTGCTATCAGGATTATATTTACCATGTGGTGAGTGCAATCTGTGAGTGGACAGTGGCCTTTGGTTTTATTTTCTACTTTCTAACATTCATCCAAGATTTCCAGGTAGGTGTTTATTAATTCAAATGTTACAAACCGGATTAGTAAAAATCTACAGAAAATTTCTTGCATTTTAAATATTAAGGGTACTATCTTCCTTTCTTTTTACATGTATTTTTGAAAAAATTCACGTATTAATGCAACTTCACCTATTCCTGAAGGGAAGCATCTTTTTTTTTTTTTTTACCGGGAGGTCCCGGGGATCGAACCCGGGTCCCTCCATATGGGAGACGGACGCCCAACCAGTTGAGCCACATCCGACCCCAGAAGGGAAGCATCTTTAACAGCTCTCCAAACCAATGAAATTTTCCTATCTCTTCTTCTACTTGATATTTACAGTCATACATCCTGATTATTTTTGAGTATGTCTCACCTAGTAGTTTCAAAAATATGAAATATGTCTTTTTTAAAAATAAAAGTGAGCCATTGAAAAATGTTGCCAAGGCAGAGAGAAGGTGATGTCTTATTAGATTTGGAAACAGGGAACATCTTACATTTTGAAACAAGTTAATGATAAGCTAAAGGATATTGAAAGCCAAGAAAATCCTTTAGGACCCAAGTCAAACATCTCACAAATCAAAGTGAGATCATCATTTAGGGGATGTAAAGCTGTTGAGAGTTTCATAGCTGGCACTGGAATGGTTTGCCTTCTTTTAAACTTTTTTTTTTTAAAAATATAGAGTGTCACCTTGAGGATATCCACAGAAATCAATGATGACATTTGAAGAAAGAAGAATTATATCTCAGTCAGTAAATGTCACAGACAATTTCTGAAAGTACAGAGGATGGACAGGGTTTGGATGCTGACCTGATTCGAATGTCTGCGGCTCATCCAGGACTTGAATTTCATTAAGAAAGAATTCCCAATAGTTGTACTATTTCCAAAGGTATGTTTTCCTAGACAATGTAGGGAATTTGTGACATTGTAGCAGTGTTTTTATAATTTTCTTAGGACTCACTTTTTTATATTAACAAATTCATATATAGAAAAGATAAGGTATTACTGGAAATGGAGAGCTCTTATTTTTATACAGATTCAGTTTTGTTTATTTTGTGTGATTTATGGAAATACACTAAATGAAGAATTTTGAGTTTAATACATTCTTTAAAAAGTAAAATCTGGGAGATTACTTTTTAAATTTCACTTTTAGAGAATGTGTAATTTTATATCACAAGAATATTTATAAAGTTCAAATTATAATGGTCATTTACCTAATTAAAATGGATTTAGTTAATAAATTAACACTAACTAAGGTACTCAGAGTTTTAGATGGACTAAGGCATCTATTGAAAGGCCTCAATACCACTGTGCGTATTAACTCTAAGTGAACACCAAAGACCTCGGTTTTGAAACTCTGCTCCCCAGACCTTCCAGCTCACAGGGACGCAGCTTTCCCCCATGCTACTCGTTGGCAGTCATAGTGGCAGTAATTCTAGGTGGGATGGAAGCAAGGCAGACTAGAAGGAAACTAGACATTTTTATAACAACAGAGTAAAATGGAGGTGAGTGCCTGGCTAACAAGATAATCTCATTGGATTCCACATCCTAGATAGTGCCTTTGCTAGGGAAAGGGTTCTCGGCATGTCCCAGGCTCATGGAAAGCAGGGCTGTGGAAAGGAGACTTTTGCCTAATACAAAAACTCTGCAAAAGCCAACCTTAATACCATTGATTAAACAACCCTTTATTGTTACTGGCTTAACCCAGGAGCTGAAACTCAAGTCTTGATTTCAATTTTATACCAGTAAACGTGTCAAAGTGAACATAGATCCAAGAGAGGCAAGGAGAAAGGAGAGGGGACCACAGAAACTCCTGGGTTCAGGGTGCTGTTTATTTGCTCTTCCTTTTAATGCCTGAGGCTAAGATTCACATACTATAGGAAATGTGAATCAGGCCCTTTGCCTTAAGCAGAAACTACAGATTCCATCTTTTCACCCATAGCACTGAAGACAGGTAAAAAGCAAGTCCCTTAGGGGAAAGAAGTGGTCCTTGAGAGGTAAAGGTTAGGTTTGAACGTCGAAGAGAAGACCCTTAGAACACAAACCCGAATCTGGCCAAGTGGGACTGAACCTTGAGGTCATAGACCAAGGGCAGAGAGGTCCGTTTGGACAGCTTGAGAGGCAGCCTAAGGCCAGAGAGCATGTGGTATATCCTCCGTATCTACTTGCCGAGTGAAGGTAAAGCTCAGCCACAGTCAGCGACCTCTGCAATGACAAACGGCATCTTCCCTAAGTGTTCGGCTGTGGGAACCTGGTAACCAATTCCGGTTCTGTTGTAACTTATAATGATGCTGTGGCTCTCCCATTGTCACACTGGAACTGAAAGACAGTGACAAAGGCTGTGTCAAGCATCCTCCATTATTCCAAAGAAGAGGAGGAATGCCACATGCTGTTCTCCTGGAACCTGTGGTGGAAGGAATCGATGACCATGCCTCACTTTGAAGAGACTTTTGTTATGAGCATTTCTCACAATGTATTGTCATTTTTTTTCATTTCCATGCCTACAGTTAGATTGAGAGCTC
The DNA here is from genome assembly GCA_026826555.1 of Tolypeutes matacus. Taxonomy (NCBI): domain Eukaryota; kingdom Metazoa; phylum Chordata; class Mammalia; order Cingulata; family Chlamyphoridae; genus Tolypeutes; species Tolypeutes matacus. The sequence continues at coordinate 34,666,278 of JAKSZT010036119.1, forward strand.
CTTGAGGGCAGAGTATGTGCCTTAATCATCTTTGTAACTCCAGCATTTAACACAGTGCCTCCTGGCTCATAGTAGGTGCTTAATAAATACACACTGGTTGTTAGATGAATGAACAAATGAAGGAATGACTCTGTGGATGTTTGTAATACTGTATAATGGATGATTCTGGATTTCTAGTTAGTTTAATGATAAATCAAGTCTGTATCACCAAGAAATGTTGACTGTTTTGCTTTGTGTACTGTAAATGTTTCAGTTGTTTGGGCTTCATCATTCTATGACAACTCTCTTCAACCTGGACAGTTAACACAGAGATTGTTACATGGGCTAGACAAAAAATGGTACACCTGGTTTTGCAAACTGAGAGGACCCCAAATCACTCCAGATCATCACATTCTGCTGTTTCCGTGCAATCTCTAAGGCCTGCCTTATCCACATTTTGGTACTATTATTAATTTCCATGAAGTTGCATTTTCTTGGAACTTGTGGCTAAAAAAGTAAAATAAAATGAAATATTTCTTTATTTTAGTAATTTGTGTCTCTGTTAAATTATAAAACATTGTCTGAGTACTATAATACGATGAATTATGTCTATTTGGGAGAAAACTACAGCACCTCTTGAACTATACAAAGGTCTCATTTAAACATAATTATGGCTGTTAATTCATGCAGCTTTGCATGGGGGCACAATTGCTTCATTTTTGTAGTGATTTTCAAATATTAGTATCAGAAAATTGCTATCATCAGAAACCCAACTCAAATTTGTTGAAGGAAAAAAGTGTCTGTTGACTTAAGTAACTAAGAAGCCCAGGGGTGGAGCTGGCTTTAGGGATGGCTGGATCCAAAAGTGCCACCAGGACTCTCCTTCTTTCAGCTCTGCTTTTCCCTCAGTTGGCATCACTCTCAGGCAGGTGTTCTCCTAGACGGAGTAAGAAGGCCCCTAGAAGCCCCAGGCCCACAATCTATCCAGGGCAAAGAGAGGACGTCTCAACTATTTCAACAAAAGTCCCAGAATTAAAGCTCATTTGGTTCGCTTGGATCACATGCCCACCCCTGAGTCAGGGAAGTGTGATGCTCTGATTGGTTAGACCTGAGTCCCATGCCTACCCCTGGAGCGGGATGGGGTTAATACTCCAAACCACTGGGCTGATGGTGGTGAAGGCTGTTTCTCAGAAGTGGCTGAAAAATGGATCCTGGACAGGCAAAAAGCAGCAGAGGCCTCTGTGGAACTAAAGCCCTCCCCACCCCCTTTTCCCCTGCCCCCCAAACCAACCTAACTGGTTTCAGAGTAAACCAAATGACAAGCTTTCCAGATTAAAAAAAAAGTAAATGAAAGCCAGTTATGATAACAAAAGTACCTTCTGTTAACTTCAAAGTTATTTTTATACTTTTTCAAATTCTTATTTAATTTCTGTGAGGTTGGTCAGGCAGAGTTAATTGTCACATTTTCCAGCTGAGGAAACTGAGGCAAAGAGAGGTTCTTCAGTGGCTTACAGGCGGTCCTGCAGCCAGATGACAACAGATTCCAGTTGGTTTGCCTGATTCCTAATCAAATGGGTCTTTTTTTTTTTTAATATGAACACAGAGGATTCCACAGAAATTCCATTTCCATAAACCAAATTAAATACATCAGTGTTGTGCTGTGTTTGGGTTTCCTAACATCCTTTACATGTGGCATTGTCCCATGTTCCCATCTTTTACTCAGTTGGAGACATACTGGTTTGGTGTTTGGGCCTGGAATGAGGAAGGGGGAGTGGGAAGGAGATAAGTGCTATCCCGTTCTCTCCCACTCCCTGATTCTGGCAAGCCAGCAAGCCCAGCCGTCTCCCCACACACATTTCCTTGGTCTGGCTCTGAATACCCCACATTCTCAAGTCCAGAATCTCATACGCCTGCTTGCGTTGTGGCTGTTGCACAAGAGAACAACCACAGCTTCAAGCCCTGGAGGAGAAGCCGCTGACTCTCCTCGGTCACCCCCAGCAGACTCATCTTCTAAAATGAAGGGCAGCGGCATCCCACACTCATAGTGGGGGTGGCAGTGTCTTCCAGAATCAATGCTTGGAAAATGTTGAAGTAGACACCAGCAACCTGCTTTATGGCTTAAGAAACCATATGCACTGAGATGCCTAATAAACCTTCAGCTCAGGCAGTTGCTCAGCAATAAGCAATGCTTTGTGTTCGGCCAGCCTCAGGCCAGTTCCTCTCTGGACTTTTCAGTTATGTGAGTCAATTAAAGTCCCTTTGTAACTTCAATAAACTTGAGTTGGATTTCTGATGCTTACACTTTTAAGGGTTTTGGCTGATACAAATGCACAAGAATTCCCTTAATGTGTGTTTTAGTTTGCTAGGCAGCTGAAAGCAATATGCCGTGAAATGCATTGGCTTTAACAATGGGAATTTATTAGCTTACAAGCTTACAGTTCTGAGGCTGAGAAAAATGTCCAAATCAAGGCATCACGGCAATGCTTTCTCCCTGAAGACTGGCTGCTGCTGATCCTTGACTCCTTTGCCACATCCAAGGCATTTGGTGGCATCTGCTGGTCTCTCCCTTCTCTTCGGGGTTTCATTCTTTCCACCTTCTTGCTTCCATGGCTTTCTCTCTCTGTTGTCATCCCATTTATAAAGGACTCCAGTAAGGAGATTAAGATCCACCCTGGGCCACAACTTAACTGAAGTAACCTATTCCAAAGATCCTACTTACAATAGGTTTACAGTTACAGGAATGGGTTTTCTGGGGTACATACAGTTTCACACTGCCACACTCCACCCTATGGACTAAAAAAACATGGTCCTTCCATACGCAAATGTATTCCTTCCATCACAATATCCCAAAAGTCTTAAATCATTTCAGTAAGAATATTAAGTACAAAGTCTCATCAAAATAGGGTATAGATGTGATCTGTCCTGGGCACAATTCCCCTGAGTCTGTGGACCTGTGAAACTTAGAGAACAAGTTACCTGCTTCAAATAGACAATGGGGGACAGTCATAAGATAAGCATTCCCATTCCCATAGGGAGAAATTGGGAGGAAAACAGGGGTCATGGTCCCAAACAATTTGAAATCTTTCAGGGCATATTCCATTTCATTTCAAGGTCTGATAGTCATCTATGGATTGATGGTTTGTCCTCCATGCCTGATGGAGTGGCAGCTCCACCCTTTCCAAGGGCTTGTGCAGTGATTGTGCTCTCCCCAAACTCTGGGGTGAAGGCTTCAACATTTTTGATTGTTGAGGTGATGGCCAGGGTCTCAGCTTCACCCTTGCCAAGCATTAGGGTGGCGGCCCGACTCTAGGTTCCACCTTGTCAAGCATTGGGATGGCAGCTGGACTCTAGGCACCACCCTCATCAAGCATTGGGGTGGTGACCAGACTCTCTGCAACCCCCCAGGCATCTGAGAAAACTGGGGTGGTACCATTCTTCCTTAACAAGGCAAGAAGGCAAGTGCCGGGGTCTACTCACCCTTTCCATTTATGGGTGGGCTTGCACTCTTGGCTTGAGAAGATGTCTTTCGTCCAGACCTCAGCTTCCATGGTTCTGCCCTTGAAGTCATTTTTCCTTCAATCTTTCCCTTTTCTGTCCCTTTTAGTCCAGGCTGGCAGTGTTCCAGTCATACATATCTCACCCAAAACTTGTCAGGTTAGCATGTCATATGCAGGGGTCCAAACCATCAGACAATAGGACTTTCCACAGATCCTTCCTGGATAACTGCATTTCCAGTCCTGACTTGCACTGAAATGGCTGACTGGTTCATGTTCAGTTGAACCCTCAAATGGAGCACTGTTCTCTGGGACTTGCTTTTCAGAAGCTCAGAATATTCCAAACCATCAATTTCTTGTTTCTTTGTGCCCAGGAGTTTAGGTCTCAGCTTATCCCTTTCCTCTCACATTTTACCATAAGCTGCAAGGAGAAACAAGGCAGCACTTTCCACATTTAATTCGGATATCTACTCAGCTAAATATCCAAGCTTGTCCCTTTCAAATTCTGCCCTTCCATCTGACATCAAGATTCAATTTTGTCAAGTTCGCTGCCACTTTAAAACAAGGGTCACCTTTCTTCCAGTTTGCAATGATAAGTCATCATTTCTGTCTAAAGCCTTATCAGAAGTACCTTCTGATGCCCATATTTGTACCAACAGTCTCTTCAAAGCAATGTAGGCCTTTTCTAGCAAGTATCTCACAATTCTTCCTGCCTTAATACATGACCCAATTATAAAGACTTTTTTTTTTTTTTTTTTTAATTTTAACATTTTTGGTATTTGCAAAGTAGCACTCACTCTCCTTTTACCAAAATCTGTTTTAGTTTGCTAGGTTTCTTAAAGCACTATACCATTAAATAGGGTGGCTTTTAAACAACAGAGAATTTATCAGCTTATAAGCTTACAGTTTTCAGGCTGAGAAAACTGTTTAAATCAAGGCAATATTTTCTTTCTGCAGACTGGCTGCCGGTGATCCTTGACTTCTGCCACATGGCTGCAGGGCACTCTGCGGCATCTGCTGGTCTCTCCCTTCTCTTCCACGTTTCATTGCTTTCAGTATCTTGCTTCCATGGCTTTTTCTTTCTCTATTCATCCTGTTTATAAAGGACCCTAGTAAGAAGATTAAGATCCACTCTGGGCCATACCTTAACTGAAGTAACCTATTCAAAAGTCCTACTTACAATAGATTTACACCTACAGGAATAGATTAGCTTTGAGAACATGAATTCCCAGGGTACATACAGTTTCAAACCACTACAATATGTAAATACCGTAACCTACCATTATCTGGAACCACAGGGGCTGGGGTGGAAAAGTGACTAGTGGAGTCAACTGCCCCTACTCACAGCCTTTATTCTCAGAACCAGATTTTCATATTTAAAAATATTCAAATCAATAATATAATCTCATAATTCAAACATCTAAACAATCTAAGTTATATTGTGAAAAGCCTTGTTACTTTCCTCTATCCCCATATACTCAGTTCACTCCTACCCTTTCAGATATCTACTTTTTATCAGATTTTTTATGAAAATAAAAGCAAAACCAAACATTTAAAATTGTTTTCCTTTCTTTTTCACCCAAAAGGTAGCATAGTATACTGTTTTGAACCTTCCTGTTTGGACTTAGCTATATATCTTAGAGATATTGCCTTATCAGTACACAGAGAGCTTCCTTGTTTTCTGTTTTGTTTTATACCTGTATGGCATCATTGGATAGCTGTGCCATCATTATTTAATGAGTCTCCTATTGATGAACAATTGTGTGGTTTCCAAACCTTTGCAATAACAAGTGAATGACCTCATACATGCATCTTTTCATACACGTGCAAGCAAATGGGTAGGAGAAATCCCGTAAGTGGGACGCTGGAACAAAGAGCCCTGCATCTGTAATTTGACAGAGATTGTCATCTTGCCCTGAGTTCCTTTTTACTTGAACATTTTTGTTGGAATCCTTTCAAAGAATTATACACTTTTAAAAATGAGGATGCTAAATGTGAGTTCACCTTTTCTTGATGACTCAGTCATCACCATAGGAATGTGTGCCTGCCGGATTCTCTATACATGGTGTGGGACAAACACTTTCCATCTCCATTCCCTCTTTTAAACACCTGGGCCATGTGCAAGAATTCTAATAGCAGAACCCTTCTATCTTCTGTCCTCTCTTCTGATTCCACCTGTCCTCATTTTCGTGGTCGAGTGTCTTCTGCTCACTGCTTTGGATTTTCATTCTGATCTTGCACTTCAGTTACTGCCTCTTCTAATTTCATCCCTTTTCTACCCTCTTTCCCTTTTTGGTATCTCTTTACAAGTCTGCCACTTCTTTTCCACTTCTTTCTTACTTTTTAAAAAAATTATTTATTTGTTTATTTACTTATTTTTTAAGTCTGGGATATGACTTCTGACCTTTATTGAGTTTATCCACCAGAGTGGAAATAATATCTGTACATCACAATGAAAATCCAAACATTTTTTTAAAAAAGTCAACTCCATCAAAACCCACTACTTCAGAATCAATAACTTCTTTGAAGCTTCCTTACCTTTTTAAAAGATTGTGCTTTTAGACATCAGTAATCAACTGCAATATTCCCTTTCCTCTTTATGTCAAACTGACCCCTTACAGAACACTAGGGGGAGTTCACAGACCTTTGCCTCTCTCTGACCTTGGAGGTCGGTGGTCAGTGCAGAATGACACAATGAGTTGAGGGACCAGCAAACCTTAGCTTCCTTGGCTGTGGCCACATCATGGTCTCTGCCTCCATCTTCACATCACCCTCTGTGTATCTGTCTTCTCTTCTCTCTGTCTCAAATCTCCCTCTGCCTTTATGAGGACATTTGTCATTAGATTCAGGACCCATCCAGACAAACCAGGATGATCTCTTCATCTCAAGAACCTTAACATAATTATATCTGCAAAGACTCTTCTCCAAAAGAAGTCACATTCACAGGTTCCAGGAATTAGGACAGGGGCATATCATTTTTGGGGCCACCATTCAGCCCACTGCAGGGGGCATCATAAATGTTTTTCAGTACCAGGTATTCAGAGACTTTTGTTTAACCTCCAAGAACATTTCTTCACCTGTTTGTGTTATTACTTAGGTTCTGTTAACACTGATGGCACATCTCCCATAGTACAGACACTGAGAAGGGGATTGCCTCATGTGGAAATTAAGGTGCAGTGCGGTTGTCACCAGGCACCAAAAAAACCCAGGGCTTTGATTCCTACAGTCAACCTTTTCCACACTGCCAACGTGATTATCAGTCGTTATCATGTGAGTATGAATTCATTTGTCTGCTTTTCTATACTCATATAATACAAGTCCCTGAAGGGATGAAACTCCTGAATGGCAAGTTTAGAAAAATGGTTGCTGCTTCAGAAGAGTAGGTCCTGATTGAACTGTATGCATCTTAGAAATGCGGTGTGGTGGGGGAGGTACTGGGAAGCAAGAGTGGGAACATAAAAAGAGAGGGCTTGTATGATGACCTGATCTTTGGTGGAAGTTTGTCACCCTGGGGTGGTGGGGAGCACTGAAAGGGCCAAGGATTCCACTGGTAGGGAGGCTGGGGGCATAGTATGACTAGTATGATTATGGCTCTGGTGGTAAAACAGTGTGATTTCTTAGGACTCTAGTCTCCTGATATCTTTTGCTTCTGGTTGGTGCAGTAAGATGAACTGGGGGCTGTCTCCTGTGGGGAACTTCTGCTCTGAACTCCCCAAGGAGGAAGTAGTGGTGGGGTCCAGAGCAAGAAGGGAGGCAACCTCAAGACCATTTAGGCTGCCGCTGGGCTGGGCAGAAGAAGTCTAGAGAGTTCACAATGGTCAGACATATTGGTTAGGCATCAGACCTCCTGCACATAATACAAAGTCTCCTCTGAGATTGAAGCAGCAGCAGGAAGTGGTAAAGGAGTCAGGGTCTGGCTGTCTTGTTCCATCTTGCTCATCAGGCTAATAGTTGCACAAGTGACGGGAAATTCTGAGAGACAAATTTCACCTTCTTTAACAGTCCTTTTGCTCAGGGTCAGCCCAGAGTAGCAAGTCCCAAGTACCAACCGAGATATCTGACTTAAGGTGAAGAATGATGTACTTAGAGCTGGCCAGCATCTTGACAGCTGCTAATGTAACCTTTAACACGTGTATTAAAACTAATATTGAGCTTCGTTCAGTCTGTCATTTCCTCTTAATACTTGAAAAGCCACAGTTTTGTTTTAAAGTTCCCTCAAAAGACTCTAGCAGATGAGTTTATTCTTCCTCTTGACCTCATTTGGAACCCTTAAGTGAGAGCCACCTTGAAATTGAAACTGGGAAAATCCTGGGTCTCTCTTGCCAAGAGAAGAAGCAAAGGTATGTTCTGAAGTTTATTAAATAATTACTGAGTTGTTGACATGTTGTGAGGGGAGGAAAAAAGCTGAGGTATTTGGCAAGGCTGAGCAGAGATTAGTAAGGCTCTTGGGTCATAAGGCTATAAATGAGGTGGAACATTTTGGTGTTTCCTGACCTTTGGCTCAGGACCATCAAGCCAGGCGATATGTTCTTCCAACTCAATTAACCAGGCCTTGGCGTGGTAAGTCATTATTTTGACTAATTGACCACCATCATCAGTGATCCAGTGAATCCAGAAACAGTCAAAAGTCCTTGGTTGTCTGAAGCAGATGCAGTGGTGACTTGACAGGAAGAAAATGGTGAGTGAGAAACAAAAATCCAGAACTGGCCATTTCAACACCCCATCTTCAGTCAGTCTGAATGGCAGATTAGGGCAGCTTTCCTAAAATAATAAATTGCTCTGGGTCTAACTCAATTCAGAACCTTAGGGAAGGAGGACGTTCTCAATTTGGTGATACCTTCCATCAGTGTTCCAAAAACTTCAGCCATGTATGTCTCCTTCACAAAGTTTGTCTGCTATGTACTACAATTTACTTAATGCTCATCAGTGACTCACTTTTGTACTTTCATATTTTTATTTTAAAAAGAAACTTCCCCTCCTACAATCTATCCCCTTTCCTCAAAGCACTGCTTCACCTCCTGGTTTCTAGCTTGGTGAGTGGTGTTACCATCCACTGGGTCACCCAGGGCAGAAACTTGAGAATCGTCCTAGATTCCTCACTCTGTTCCCACCCATGTTCTATTTACTTTACCTCCGAATGTATAGGATGACCAGATAATTATCATCTAAACCGGGGCATATTGGGCAGTGAAATGTGTGCTATTAATACTTAAACCTGGGGTAAACTTGGTCTGTCCAGAGCACATAGAGACGTGTGGTCATACTATCTATTGGTCTTGGATCCTCTTCCTCCTCCCCATTCCCACCACCATTGCCTTAGTTCAGGCCTTCATAACTGTTTTTCCGGACTAGTGCCAGAGCTTGCTACTGTTTCCTTGACTTCCGTCTTGGTCCTTTCCAACTCATCTTACACACTGCCCAGGAGTAATCTTTCTAAACACAAATTTGATATATCACGCTCTTCCTTAAAATCCTTCGGTAGTCCCATAACTTTAGGACAAATTATGAACTCTTTAGTATGGCTTCTGAGGCCCTTCACAATCTGGTTCCTATTTATCTTTCCATCCTATGAGCTCATTCATTTATTCATCCATTCAGCATTTATTGTCTGCTCCATTGCAAGCCACAGTGCTAGGCTCTAGGAATTTAACAATATATAAGATGGGTTTCTGCCATCAAAGTATTTATAATGGAGTGGAGAAACAGCCAAGGGACATCACAGTAAAATGTAAGTGTCACGATACAGCATCCTATGATCTTGCTTCTTACAGTTTGATCCTAGGACCAGTAGCATGGGTATCACCTGGGAACTCGCCCAAATACTCTCTGAATCCAAATCTGCATTTTAGCAAGATGCCTCGGTGATTCATGTTAGCTGATGTTTGTTTGTGAAGCCCTGGTCTATGGGGACCTCACTAACTGAAGCACTTGATTCAGCTCCCCAGGTTTGGTCATGCCTGGATGAGTCTTGAAGGAGGAGACAGAGTTGGTTAAATGGAGGTGAGGTGGGAAAAGAGACTTCACATGGAGAAGTTTGCATGTTCCATGGCCAGAGGCTGGAGAGAATATGCTGTTTGGGGGATTACACGTTGTTCAATATTTGGGGAGCACATTTGAAGGTGGGGTGCCCACCTAGCTCAGAGAAACCCTCATTCAAAGAAGAAATTTGATAAAATTCAGTGCCTTCACCTCTTCTTTGAACACAACTTGTAAGTATTCCAAGAACCAGTACTTTGGAGTCACAGAGAGCTGATTTTCAAGTTCCAGCTCTGCCACTTCCTAGCTGTGACACCCCAGGAAAGTCATGAAACTTCTTGGAGACTTGGCATGTGCATCTGTAAAATGGGGATAATGATGGCACCTACCTCATAGACTTGTTGCGAGAATTCATTGAAGCAATGTCTATAAAGCACCTGGGAATGTGTTCAGTGGCTCACATGTCCATTAAAGCTTGAAAAAGCATGGCCTTAGCACAATGCCTGGCACAGTCAGGGCTCCGCATTGCACCTCTATTATCCCTTTCCACCTCCTTTTTGACTTTACACCCTCAACCGTCTTCTGTCTCTACATCATTGGTTTTCAGCCCTGGTTGCATATTAGCATCACCTGGAGAGCTCTGTAAAACCCCAATGCCCAGAGCAATTAAATTGGAATTTCTGGAAATGGGACAGACACATCATCTTTCCAGATGATTCCAATGTGCAGCCATGGCTGAGAACCACTGTTCTACAGCAGAAGCCCACACACTTTAGCTTGCATCAGAATCACCTGGGGGGGCTTATTAAAGCACAATTCCTGGGCCCTACTCCCAGGGTATCAAGTTCAGTATATTTGGAGTTGGGGCCAAGAATTTGCATTTCTAACAAGTTCCGGAACGCCCTTTGAGAACTGCTGCTCAATGGCATCATTCAGTCTATTATTTCTAGTTCTCTCATATCTTCCCACCTTTTGACAAGCTTATGTCCTAAAAACAAAACAGCCCTTCACTTTATTCCACCACCTATTTAGCGACTCTTCCCTTTTGTTTGTGGTCTGTGTTGTCCTACCCACTTCATAAGCTCTTCCAGACCCACAACTGAAGTTTTTCTTGAAAACATTTGCCAATAGCCTTCTTCATGCCAAAGGCCTCAATATTCTCAAACCTGTTCTGGCTTTAGACACAGTTAACCATGTCTCAAAATTCTCCTCCTTTGGATTCAAGCCACTACTCTTCGGAGTTTCCTCATTCCTTCTCTTTCCCCTGCATGACTCCCATAGCTTTTCCTTGGGTCTATATATTTATCCTTTAAAAAGAGCACACAATCCTTGGAATGAAAATGACAAGGGTTTGTATCGTGTACTTGGGCAATTCACTCACACTCTCTGAGCCTGATTTCCTCACTGGTAAGTCAAGGGCAATGATAACAATACCGCCTGTAACGATACATCCATGCCACATAGCACTCCAGTATTAGCTTTTATAGTGTTGCACCTTTCAAAACACGGTAAAATTTTGACCTTGAAGGGAACTCCAGGGTGGTGGAATTAGCCCATGGGATGCAGGGGACAGAGCCAGGAATATAAAGAACATAGCACGGAGGAATAAAGCCAGAATAAATCAAGACAAGGAGGTGGTCCCAACCAAGGATTTTCCAGAGGGCCTGGGCAGAGAGGTAGGTGGTGTCAGATGGGATCCTACAACAGTAACTGGCCAAGAGATTCCCTGTGACTACATTAAAATGTGAGGCCCTGGGCTAGCCTATGCATGGGAAGGTATTATTAATAGGCTAAGATGGGCTAAGGAAAGGTCCCAGAGAAAACCCCCAAGGGGATTTCAACTCCATCAGTGTGGAATTCAGTCATTTTGGCAAGAGATAAAATGATAAGGAACCTGTTACAGTTTGTGCCATTTATTATAGTCATGTGCAAAACATGACCGTGGGGTGTTATATGGAGCTTTCATTACGAGATAAGGTCTGAGTGCTGTTTCCCATCGATGATGTTACTCAGCAGGATGGCTCACATGTTGAAATCGGAAACTCCTTGGGTGAAAAATCCCTCTGAAGGCTATACCAGATGTTGCTTGTGTAGCTCCCCAAGCCCAGAAAGATGAGTTAATCCTTGAAGGAAATTATTTTGAACTTGCATCAAACTCAGAGGCTTTGATCCAACAGGCCACAGCAATTAAAAACAAGGCTATCAGAAGAGCTGTGGGTGGGTAGCCCTGTCTCTGAGAAAGGATGAGGGCCACTGGCTGACAGCTGCATTCCAGAATGCCTCCAGATGCACAGAACCTTGAGCAGAGGGCCTCACTTAGTGTGATGTTGTGAAAATACTGCACTTCAACACATGTAGTCATAAACAGAACCATCCTCACTCTTTAAAGACCCCGAAGAAGATGCTTCCTGACTGCTCAGGTCTCCCTGACTGCACTTACCTTGAACCTTCTCTTACCCTCATTATCCATGGCAGATAGCTTAACTCTTTTATTTTTGGACGTACATGGAATTGAACCTGGAATCTCATATATGTGAAAGACATGCTCAGCCACTGCGCTCCGCCCACTCCACAGATAGCTTAACTCTCCATGAGTCTCCAAGTACATATCTTAGTCTTTTTTTTTTCCTGTTACATGGTAAGTTCCTAGAGGCCCCTAACCAATTATTTTATATTTCTTGATCTCTGAGTGCCTAGCACTCTATGAGGCACATAATAGAAAAAGCATCATATTCATCTTTGCGTCCCTAAAATCTAGCACAGTACCTAGCACATAGCAGACACTCAGAAAGTGCTTATAACGTGAGTGAATGGGACAGTTGCCTGATAGCTAAGTTGAGCTGGCATGAAAAAGTCAGGGCAGATATAACAGGCACCTCTTGCTCTGTTAGGTCAGTATCTCACTCCTGTTCTTTCAGCTTCAACCCTGTGGTTCCTACAGGAATTGCCATGTTGTTTTTTTTTTGTTTGTTTGTTTTTTGTAGTTGACAGTAATATTTTAATATTCTTTCATCAATTGAAACAAAAGTATCACACCAATGCATGTTGTTTTATTACTCTCTGGTCCCAGGGGATTTCTTTGGAGTTTACCTGACTCAAACTGTTTCAATGAGCCCTTTCTCTGAGACTTTGACTTGGAACCAGAAAAAAATGATAAAATATCTCTTTCTAGTGACCAAAGCTATAAGATATGCTGGTAATTTGGGAGCTCTTGGCCCCCATGTTTTTCACCATATGGAGAAAGCTGATCTCTAGCTAGAGTGAAAAATGAAGCTAATGAAGACAGTATATGCAGAGAAGAAGAAGAGAGAATGCTAACGGTGCCTTGAATGTTTGGTTCCAGTTGTTCGTATGCCCTAAGTGTTCCTTTGTGTTTCACAGACATCACATTATCCCTTGTAATAAACTTCCACATTTGGTTAAATGAGTTTGAGTTAGGTTTCTGTCACTTGTAAGCACACATGTCCTAACTAAACAGAAGTGCTTATTGGGTGGTAGACACTCAATAAAAAAGAATGGATGAAAAAATCTCATTATGCCAAGTTAGGCAGTTTTGTAAACAGGAACTTGCTAAAACTTCCCATCCTTATTTGTGGTTTTAATCAATATCTCTTTGGTATCCCTCCCAGAGCTCATATAGGACTGAATAGAGGAGGCACACTGCATACATAGAAGCTACAGTGTCTGATAGATTTTTCCTTTTCAATAACTTGTTTTCTTGGGTGCATTTGTCTAGACCCTCAGCGTAGGCTGCAATGCCATCTGTACATGATGAAAAACATTTGTAAGGACTCTCTAAAGTGAACCAGAGTGAAAGACTCTAAACAGCAGTTACATCCTAACACCAAAGGACGGTCTTCATGAGCAAGGGGTGTGGGAAAGAGCCTTTGAATAGCTCCCTGGTAGAGAAGATGGTACTAGGGATTTAATGTTGTCCATATTTTCTGAACCTCAAATGCAGGACATGGGCCAATGCAGTGATGGAATTTATGTGAACCATGAGGCAGTTTGATGTTGGATGACCAGTCTGGCTTTTTTGCTTACCATATTTATAAAGCTAATCTTTAGCATCCAACACTGCTCTAAACAGGCTGGTTTACTTACTGCCACCCAAATGGACCATGTGTGTTTTATCCTTGGCACATTTGCTCACAAAATTCCTGGTTCCAGATACCCCTCCCTCCCCTGCTTCATTTCCTTCCATTCATAGCATACCCATCCTCCAGGTACAGCTATTCTACCTCCTCCAGAAATGACTGTTCTGCCTAATAATCCACCACACCTGGCATTTCATTATTCATTCCAAGAGTGGCAAATCCTTGCCATGTAAACACAGGTCCACACTTTCCATTCCCATTACAGCCATCATCAATTGATCTTGGTGCTTTTTGCCTCTGCAGCTGGCAATTGTCTCAGAATTATTCTCTACACAGCACTTGAGGCAGCCACTAAAGGCTGATTGTCAAGTGACATGAAAGCTGGTTGCTACCTCTGATGCATTCCCTTATATTGTTGTTTAAAGTTGTCTTCTTTCTCCAGCTGGGCTGGTAAGTCCTTGTTAGCCAAATCTTAATAAAAATGATAACAATAATGATAATAATAGCAGCTAATATTTATTGAGTGCTTATATGTGTTAACTTTTTACATGTATTATCTAAACACTCAAAACAATCCTGTGAAGTGTATATTAGTATTATCTCCAGTTTATAGGTGGGGAGACTGAGTCTTAAAAGTGATAAGTAACTTGCCCAAATGTACACAGCCAGACTGTGGCAGAAACAGAACTTGACCCCCAAACCTTTGCTCTTACCCAACATGGTAAATTATCATTCCCTTCTGTGGTACTGTCCAATTAAAGCAGAGCTATGTACATAGTATATGCTTTATAAATATTTGTTGACTAGATGCTTTTTATAAAGCAATGAATTTTTCCAAAGAGGCAGAGAGAAAATTGAATTGAAAATATCTGAAACAAATTCTCCTTCTCAAAGGGTTGAAACATACTTGAAAGAAGTCTATTTAACTTTCCCAGTATCCTTAGCAGAAGGCAATACCATTCCTCATTCCTCAAATAAACACACTTTGTGCATAGAGAGATTCTATAGATCAACTATTAGGAGGTTTACCCTGGTGGAGGAGAAGGTATGTGAGACTGGACGCCTCCTTGCATGCTCTATTACCACCAAGTCACTGGCTTCTTTCTAGGACTCAGTTTCCAAATCTGTAGAATGGCTCATTTGGACTAGATCAGCACTTTCCATGTCTGTGCCCTGGAATATTGGTCCTACAAGAAGTTCATCTAAAAAGTGGTTCTGTACTCAAGTACAGTTGGAAAATTTCATTTCCCCTTGGGAGATACACAATTCGTATTAAAGGCTTCGAGAATTTTGGCAGTAAAAAGCCTTGCTATTTAATGTTTACTTTATGCTTATTTAAACCCATTTCCTAACCCCCTTTGGTTTCACATAACTGCTAATATCGCTCAGGACTAATATCCACACTTGGGAAAAACATATTTTCTAAGGACCTGTCCTAACATTCTATGAGTCTATGGAATAATAATGTATCTTGATTGTAAACTGCCCCTCAGTGAGTTAAAGGTTAAGTCACAATTTCAATTTTTTAGATTTCCTTGTCAAAAAAGTTGAGGGGTTTTCAAAATAACATTACAGTTTAGCAGCTCATGCCGCTCTGTTAATTTCCAGAAATGGGCAATAGGGAGCACTAGTGGACTGCAGTAATGGCCACCTCTCCACAAACTCAGCACAAAAGGGCAAACTGAAGTTCAGGCAAGCAGGACTTCAGCAATTCCTTCCCCAGCTGAATGGAAAGCTACTGGGCTCAAACTCCTCTACCTTTGGTCTCGTCCTCCCTCTCTTTCTTTGGAGAAAGAAATGGGATTGAATCAGGATAGGTCACACCTTACTTTTGCAGATAGAAAAATCACATAAGCAACTCTTTTCGACTGCTTGTGGATGGTTTGTGTTCACTTCAGGGCAGCTACATTGGACATAAGTGGAAGCTCCTATTGGACTAAACATAGAGTCTATGAGTTGAGAGAGAAATTCCTTCCTTCACAAGTCTCATTTTAAAGGGGAAAAAATTTACAGGTGAAAAAAGAACAAATTTTGTTAGGATATAAATTCTTTTCAATTAAATTTTTTCCCCCTAGACTTTGGGAACAAAGGCTTACACAATAAGACATTTTAGGGGGATTGGGGGGCAGGTGCAGAAGGGAGCTACACAACCTTTTCTCAATTATCATCTCTTTGCCATTTTCCTGTGAGGTTGAACAAGGCAGCCAGACTTCCCTATCCAAGTCAAACCCAAGAGATTTTTGGAGTTATTGATTCTAAGGTGATATTTCAGTAGCAAATGCCCAGGCCATTTTTCCTTCCTGTCTTCCCTCATCATCACCATTTATATGTATTATCTACTTAAATCCTCAAAATAATCCCGTGAAGTACATACTAGTATTATCTACAGTTTATAGGTGGGGAGATAGAGGCTTAAAGGTGACAAGTAACTTGCCCAAAGATACACAGCCAGAGTGTGGCAGAATTAGGACTTGAGCCCCAAACCTTTGCTGTTATCCAACATGGTACATTGTTGTGCCTTTCTTTGTACTGTCCAACTAGCATAGAGCTCTTTGTGTAGTAGGTGCTTAATAAATATTTATTGAATACAGACTTTTTATAAAGCAGAGAATTTCTTCACAAGAAACTGAATTGAATATCTCCTCACCCAATAATGCTGTCCCTACACAGAAACCCCACTTAGGAAGAGGAATTTGCATAGAGTTTTAAAATGTTCCCTCAAGAGAAGTCACAAACAAGGCTCAGGAGTACAGTCCCCAGAAACCAACGGAGGACAGAGAAATCACTTCCCACTGAGAGACATTCTCTACATTGGAGGCTCAGAGGAACTTGGAGCTTGGAGGGTCTTCAGCATTTACCTAAACTCATTCTTTCATTCTACTCATGAGAAGATGGGGGTCTCCAAGCCATGTGGGGAGATGCCAGCTTGGCTGCTCCCTGAGCTTTTGGCCACTCCCCCTGCCCCAAAGCAGTGCCCTTCCTACTGCCCTGTGCCAGGTCACAGTCTCAGACCCTCAGGTTGGAGACTTCAGATCCTCACCTCCAGAGGCAGGAAGGCAGCAACAGCCACAGCTCACCCTAATCCTACACACTGCATGGAGCATCTCACTTTCAACAATACCACTTTTGTCCTCATGAGAACAGTGGATTAAATGGAATCAAGTGGGGCCTATTGGACCAGCAAGCAAAGCCCAGTTAGCCTGCCTGACTTCTGATTCCATCCCTACCACTCACCTCTCATAAAGTCATGCTGGGAAGAGCTTGGAAGCTAGAAATTAAGCTGTTTAAGCTCTTTGGAAATTTCTAGTGCTTTAGCATTCCAGGAAGTGCTGAATCATAGTCACAGAATAGGAAAGATTCATGAAGAAAGGGTGAAATGAATATTTATGGAACACCTCCCATATTATTGGACTCATTTTATTTCAACCTCACAGCCACTCTCAGAGATAGGAATATGGCGATCTTTTTTTTTTTTTAATTAGAAAAGTTGTAAGTTTACAGAAAAAAACATGCAGAAAAGAAATAATACCCATATACCCCCTCATACAGTTTTCTCTGTTAATAACACCTTGTATTAGTGTGGTCCCTTTGTTTACAATTGATGAAAAAATATTGTAATTATACTACTAACTATATCCATAGTTAACATTAGGGTTCACTGTGTTGTACGGGTCTACATTTTTTTTTATTTCTGTTCTGGTGACTTATATACAACCTAAAATTTCCCATTTTAACCACATTCAAATATACAGTTCATGGGTATTAATGACCTTCACAACTTTGTGCTGCCATCACCACCACCCATTACTAAACCTTTTCTATCACCCCAAATAGAAACTCTGTACCCTTACCCTGGCCCTGGTAACCTGTATTGCAGGTTCCGACTCTTTGAATTTGCATATCCTAATTGTCTCATAGAGGTGGGATCATACAATATTTGTCCTTTTGTGTCTGGCTTATTTCACTCAGCATGATGTCTTCGGATATGATCTTGTTATAGAGGAAGAAACTGAAGATCAAAGTGGTTAAGGAAATTGGCCCAAAACACCCAACTAGTAAGCTAGGTTTTGAGCCCAGGTCTGTTTTGACTGAGGAACCACTGCTCAGAACCATTATACCATTACTTCCTTTGATTTCACTTCCTGTTTCCTACTAGGAGGATGCTCAACTCATAGTCTCTATGAGAGATGTTTTTCCTGTGCTTTATTAAAATTCACAAGGAAACCAGAATTCTATAACCACATTTGTGCCTCCTTTCACAACTTTTAGAATAAGTTCTTTCTAGTGTCTAATTTAAATCCTCCCAGCTGCAGTGAGAGTCCTGTTCTCAGGGAACATGGAAAATGGCTACAACAGTCCAGATGGTGGTTCCCCAGTCCTGGTTCCAAACTGCTTCTCTTACAAGAATTGCCCATTCAAAACACACGCACTGTCGTGAAGCCTCACTCCTGCCCCACCCCACACACTCAGCTCTTCTTTGGGCCCCTTTCTGGATGAGCCTGAAATATCAATCAGAATCAGGCTCAGTTATCCAGATTGCAATCAAGATGGATCAAGGCTCTTCTTCTACCCCCATGCCTAAGATGAACCCTGCTGGATCCCTTTTTTCAAAGTATCTTCCAGGGCTAACAAATTATGTGATCAAATAAAGGGCAGATTTACATTTGAGCTGTGTCAGAGACTAGAAATCATAGTTTCTTTCATGGGGAATTTTGTGCCCCCTTTAATTATTTACTAATAGAAAAATGTAGCCTGGGAACCACTTTGCAAAAATGTATGGAAAAATAGAGTGCAAAGCAGTACAATTACTTGCACCAAAAAGCAAGAGGAGTAAGACCTGGATTTGAATCCCATCACAGCCCCTTCCAACTGGGGTGATCTTTGGCAAGTTATTTAACCTCTCTAAGCTTTCATTTTCTTCTTTGTGCTCATACTGTTATTGAAAAGATTCTTGTGAAATGCTCTTCAAATTTTTTTTTTAAAGCCTACCTTTGATTTGAGAGCAGAATAAACTTCAATTTTGCTCCTTTTGGGCACAGCTTTATTCTTTATATACTTTATTTATTTATTTTTAAAGATTTATTTTATTTCTCCCCACATACTCCCTCATTGTTTTTTGTGCTCGCTGTCTGCTTTTTGTGTGTTCTTCTGTGTCTTCTTGTCTTCTCTTTAGGCGGCACCAGGAACTGATCCTGGGACCTTCCAGAGTGGGAAAGAGGTGCTCAATCTCTTGCACCACCTCAGGTCCATGGTCTGTTGTGTTTCTTATTGTCTCTCCTTAGTGTCTCTTTTTGTTGCATCATCTTGCTGCGCCAACTTTCTGCGTGGGTTAGCTCTATGCGTGGGCCAGCTCTCCTGCGCGGGCCAGCTCTCCTTCGTGGGCCAGCACTCCATGTGGGCCAGCTCTCCGCTCAGGCCAGCTCGCTGCGCGGGCCAGCTTGTCTTTCACCAGGAAGCCCCAGGAATCGAACCCTGGACCTCCTATATGGTAGACAGGAGCCCAATTGCTTGAGCCGCATCTGTTTCCCATCTTTATATACTTTAATAGCTGATTTTAATAATAGTTTGTGTTTATTGGATATTTACTATATGCCAGGATTTACATGTTTTAAGATTTACTCACTCCTAACAAAAATCCTAGAAGGCAGATACTGTCTTTAGCATCCTCGTTTTACAACTGAGGAAACAAAGGCATAAAGAAGAAAAGCAAATTATCTAAGGCCATGAGCTAATAAGTGCTGGAGCTAGACTTTGAATTTGGATGCCCCCTTTGATTCTTTTTTGTTGTTGTTGTTGTTGTTGTTGTTGTTTTACCGGGAGGTCCCGGGGATCGAACCCGGGTCCCTCCATATGGGAGACGGACGCCCAACCAGTTGAGCCACATCCGACCCCCCCCCCCTTTGATTCTTTACTAATAGAAAAATCCAGCCTGGGAACCACATTGCAAAAATGTATGGGTAGGGCTAGCAGAGTTGGCCTAATCTCCAGTTCTTCGAGGTTGTCCTGGACAACTAAGAAAAAGATGATGATACACATGTCCCATCCACAAAACAAGGAGTATCTTCAACTGCAAGCAAAAACTCTTCTTTTCCTCTGCCCCATAATATCTAAGTCCCCTCTCAGCCTGAAGCAGTCAGAGCAGACATCATCCCAAATCCGTCAAGAACAAAAATAAAGGGGGAATATAACCACGGACTAAGCAGATTTATTGTTATTGTAGTTATTAACTTGTATTAACAGAATAACTTGTAACATTGATATAAAAAACAATAAAATTAAAAATAAAAAATGTCTGAGTAGGGCATGATAGAAAAATAGAGTGCATAGCAGTACAATGACACTTAAAAGCCCATGGTGTTTTGCGGAAAATGCAAGGAAGAAGTTGGATTCCAGAATCCATGATCCTAAGCACTGTATCAGTTAGGATCCGTTTTGGCTATGAGTAAAAGAAGCTCAAAATAACAGTGGCTAAACTAGATAGAAATTTACTTCTCTCTTATTTAAAAAGTCCAGAAATTGATTGTTCAAGACAAGACTAGATGGGAAGCGGCTGTGGCTCAATCAGTAGGGCTCCCGTTTACCATATGGGAGGCCCCGGGTTCGGTTCCCGGGGCCTCCTGGTGAAGGCAAAGCCCGCCCGCACGGCGTGGTTAGCTGGCCCAGCGAGCACAAGCAGCAAGGGGGGGAATAAATGAATAAATAAATAAAATCTTAAAAAAAAAAAAAAAAAGACAAGACTAGAGGCTCAGTGCCACACAGGTCTCAGGGCTCCAGGCTCCTTCTATTCTCTATTCCAGTACTCCTAATATGTAGCCACATCCCCAGGATCCAAATAGCTGCTAGAGCTTTAGCCATCATGTCTGTATTCTAAGCAGCAGATTGGAGGAAGAGACGTGATAGAAAAGAGACAAGAGGCACATCTGTTTATTATGGATTGTTCCTGTGACATTTCTGCTTAGATCCCTTTGGTTATAACTTAGTCTCATGGCCAGACCCAGCAGCAAGGGAGCTGGGAAATGTAGTCATTATTCTGGATGGCTTTGTTACCAATTTTAAATTGGTGTATTTTATTGCTGAAATAAGAATAGAGGCAGTCAGGGGCTAGGTGGGTATATTGTGGAGTAGGGGGAGACAAAAAACTGGACAGGTAGGCAAGGGCTGGGTGGAGTCCACTGAGGATAACTAACCAAGTTAGTCCAGTGATGAGAACTAACCAAGGCCTTACAATTCACCACTCCAGGCTGCCTGAGTAAGTCTCTCATTTCAGCAGGTACTAGTGAAAGGCAAGGCTGTCCCTTTGGTTATGTACCCCATTGGTTATGGCCATTCACTTGTCCTCTGAAGCCTTTGAATAGGCCACTCCCCAAATACCAACACAGGTGTTCTCCTTGGTGATAGACTTGAGGCTGTCCATCACATTAGCTCATTAGGTTAAAATGGGGTTGGGTGGCTTCTGATGTCTCCAAAGAGTCCAGAAAGAGGGGGTAGGGTGAGAGGGCACCGTAATGGATAATAGGCTCTGGGGGCCCTTCGCTGAATTCTCTGACCTTCCTGAGAGAGTCTGGATTCCACCCTAGAGAGTAATTTCATGGTTTCTAAATCCCTTTACCATATGTTATTTCCCTTGATCTAAACAAGACTGTATTAGGGGTTGCTCTGTTCCCCATTTTGCCAATGAAGAAAGAGGAAGCAAGAACCCCTGGGGTGAAATTAGGGATGAGGTGGGGTCTTAGAATCTGTCTTTTTATAAAGGTGTCAGGCGAGCCTTATGTTTAAATAAGTTTGGGATACATTGTGCTCAGGGTGGTGAGTGATATGGGAGGGTCACACCTAGGATAGCATATGAATCACAAGATTATAAACTCAATGATGTTAGGACTTAGGTCTTTCATTGTCACTACAGTATCTCTGTACATGGCATGTTGTAGGTACTCAATAAATATTTGGTGAATGAATGAATGAAGGCAGGCATAGGTATCCTTAGCCTTCTTGGATCTTACTTCCTCTACTGCCATGGAATAATCTTAAAACAAATTCACATTTTGATATGCTTGGCACCCATGATGTAGGAGATAAATAGTATTATTACCTCCATTTTATATGAGGTTAAGTTACTTGCCCAAGATTATACAGTTAGTGTCTTAGTTTGTGCAGGCTGTTATGACAAACACCATACACAACAAGGATGCATTAGTTCACAGTTTACGCTAGAAGTCCAAATCAAAGTCTCAGCAGGCCATGCTCTCTCTCAGAATATATAGCATTCTGGTGCTGGCCTGCCGCAATCCTTGGGGTTCCTTGGTTTGCATCTCTGCCTCCATTACATGGCAGTCTAGTCTCCAGTCATATGGATTAAGGCCCACCCTGATTCAATTTGGCTTCATCTAAACAAGATCTTCGAAGATCCTATTCACAAATTACTCTGCACCTTAACTAATAACATCTTCAAAGTTTCTATTTACAAGTGTGTTCACATCCACAGGAATGTGGATTAAGACTTGAACATGTCTTTTGTGGGGGACATGATTCAATCCCGAACAGCTTGTAATTGCTAGAATCAGAATACAAATTCAGACTCAAATATCACATTCTCTTGTTTCTCTAATAGGGAATAACTATTCGATGTCAACAGATTTACCATTGCTAAAATCATTCCCGTAAACAGAAAAAGTCCATTCAGTTAGATATATAGATTTTTTAAGATTTATTTTTATTTATCTATTTCCCCCTTGCTGCTTGTGCGTGCTGTGTCCATTTGCTGTGTTTTTCTGTGTCTGCTTGTCTCCCTTTGTTGCGTCATCTTGCTGCACCAGCTCATGGTGTGCCGTGCGGGCCAGCTTGCCTTTACCAGGAGGCCCTGGGAATCGAACCCATGGTCTCCCATATGGTAAACGGGAACCCAACCACTTGAGCCACATCTGCTTCCCCATTCGGTACATATTTAATATAAGTTAACCTAGTACACAGATGTGAGTCCATCACTTAACACAATGTTATAGAAGAATTCAACTCTGCTTCATAGACTATTTGGGCATATTGAAGTGCCAAACTACATTGGCAGAGAGGAACGTATATTGACCTTGAATATTTGCTTTACATTTGCTTTTGTTAATGGGGGATGACGGCAGAGTGAGCTCTCAGGAGTAGAATTCTCCTGGTAGAATTCTTTCCCAGTCTGTGAAGTTTTATCATCTTGGAGGCTGGAGAGCAAGTTGTCAGTTTAGACATTGCCCTGTTGATCCCAGAGGCTTCTGGGCTCTTCTGTTCTTTCAAAAGAGGCATTATTTCTTCAAGGCCTTTTGCTGAAGTTGAACATTAAGGAGATGTGAGATTTTGTGGTGGAGTAACTACATCAGAAGAACTCCAAGTAGACTTGGAAGATTAAAATAGCTGTGTGGGGACCCATATAAAAACCCTTCTCTCTTCTAGTGAAAAACACAAAGTATAAGAGCTGACCCCTTTTCTGAGCTGCCTTTTCTGGGGTCCCTGTTCCTCTGCCTGCTTTTACATCCACTGCCCTAGCGCTATCATGTGTGGGGGAGGGGAGTTGCCTACAATGGAAATGGTTTCCATTTGCTTCCTTTGTTGGCATTCCTTTATAGAGAAAAGAGCGCACGCAGATTGCACTGGCAAGCCTTGCCTCATAACATGCTTCGCATTGCAGCCTTCATGTGGTTTCTAGCCAGTTCTTCATTCGTCTTAGATGCAGGCAACCTGGCCCTGCGCTGTCTCACCTCTGTAACACAGAGGCCAGTAGAACCTACAGATCGTCAGCTAATTGCCTTCATAAGGGTTTTGCTTTTACACACAGCTACTTTTCATGAAAGAAGAGTTGAAGACACTACTATGCTTTTCTTGGAGGTAAGCAACTCTGTCTGGGTTTTTGGCTCCACTGATCCCTCCAAGGGATGAGAACAGATGATTCATCGACCGACCTGAGTGATACCCCCTGACTTTTAACAAAAATGAAGCTTTTTTCACAGAGCAGTGGTATGAAAAAAATAGTGAAAGTGGAAATGATAGTAGTAGTAAATGTGTACATGAAGTGATGCTCATAGTCTGACTTCGTATTTATTTCCTATCTCAATAGAATGTGATTTTTTCCCCCTCATTTTCAGAAGATGACTTATAGTTCAGTACTTCCATATTTGATTCCTTTTATCTTTCACATTTGTATTGCATTTTAAACATTTGTCCTCTGAGATATCTGGAATTCCATTGGGAAAAGCATTTTGGAATTTTGAGGGAATACACAAAACCAAACTCCAGTTATCCCAGCCACCTATCTTCACGTCCCCATATCCCACAAGCCACACGTCAGCTTTCCCAAATTGTAACTCTGCCAGGTAAAAGGAACTAGAGGTCTGCATCTTGCTTTCTTGTGGTGCTAACAGAATGTGATATCAGACAGGTGACAGGTGGTTAAAGATTTAACCTGTGCACATTCCAATGTCTCTGAGCTGGGAGGACCTCAAAAGGGTATGTCCAAATGTGAGATCTGGTGGAACCCAGGTGAAGTCTCCCCTTCATGAGGTTTCCCCTGTGTCTAGTTGGAGGGACATGAGGCACTGGCACAGAGCCCCATCATCTTCACATGATCCTTGTAGAGTTCCAGGACCCCACCATCTAAGGGAGGGAAAGGAAACAGGGAAAGATATCTGGTATTGAGCTTCCTGCCGATTTTATCCTATGGGGCACTCAGGTTGGGTTTAGTTTAATATAGAAAACTAAAGAAATGTTCATTGTTCACATTTTGTGTGTTGTGTAAGAATTCCTGTTAATAACATATGAAAAAAATAGTCAAACTCAATTTGCAAAGATATTAAAATTTAAATCAGATTCCCCACCACATCAGATTTTAAAAGGTAGTTTTTAAAAGCTCTGTTGGGGATTGAATAATGTCTCCCACAAAAGGCAAGTTCAGGTCCCAACCCCTGATCCTGTGGGTGTGAACCCATTTGTAAATAGGGCCTTCAAAGATGTTATTAGTTAAGGTGTGCCCAAACTAAGATGTTATTAATGTGTATGGCTTAAGTCCTTACAAGCAAAGGAAATTGGATATGGAAGGAGAAATCAGGAAGGAGAAGCCACAGGAGAAGCCAGAAGCTAAAAGTCAACAGAATCTGGAAGAGAAAGAAGATACTGCCATGAACATTGCCATGTGACAGAAAAACCAAGGACTAAGGATCACCAGTTAGCCAGCCCAAAATGCCACAGTCTTTAGGGAGAAAGTATGGTCTTTCTGATTCCTCACTTTTGGATTTCTTTTAGCCTCAAAACTGTGAGCCAATAAATTTCCATTGTTTAAGACAACCCATTGTATGGTATCTATTTATTTTTATTTTAATTTTTTGTTTTGAAGGAGTGTTTATTAAACAAGAATGCATATCATAATCATTTGTGAAAAAAAGTAAATATATACTTGAAGCTCCCAATTCCAATTGGTAGGAGGTACAGAAAGGAAATAGAAGATATCTGTATTTTTAAATCTCCAGAAGTGGCACTCACTCCCATTTGGAAATCAGCAACCTAGAGGAACATGAGGAACCCTGAAGAACCCAGCATGAGCCACGTTCCCTTAATTGACACGTGAGAAACATTAGCCACTTTGCTCTTATTCAAAAGTCAGATCTTTGCTCTTATAGATTGGAAGGTCTACCTAACTAATAATTTGTATATTCTAGCTAGTTATATTACAGAGTATACCAAAATAATGTTTATTTTCTAGAAAACATATAGTCACAAAGGAAAAATGTCTGCAACAAAATATAACAGTAAAATTAGGTTGTTAATTTTTATTGAGAAAATCATCACTTAAAAAAAATTAACATTTTGAATCCCACTCAAAATGGAGATTCACATGTTAAGAGTTTGTGATTACTGCTACAGTTAAATTTCCTTTGAAATGATGATTTAATGGAAGATTTTTAATTGTCTTTGTTTTATATAAATTTTTTTTCAGAAATAAATTTTATGTCTTTTTCACAATTTCTGTCAGAAGCATCTAGTTTATAGCAAACAACTCATTACAAACTAAACTGTACTGTGTTTTTTTGTTTTGTTTTTTTTTTATTTTCTCTAATTTGCCCTGGCATACTTCTCAAAATAATCTAACTGTTATAGTCTGGGTTTTTAAAGATATGTATACTTCACTACTCAAAGAAAGGCTCCATGCTCCTTAGCGTTCCTTCCCTAGCCCTACATAACCACTAATCTAATTTCATCTTTATAAATTGATTTATATTTACATTTTATGTAAAGGAAATCATACAATATGTAGTACTCTGGGTCTGGTCTCCTTCACTTAGTATAAAATTAAATGGTTTTTTTTTTTTTTTTGTCTGATATTAACATTCTGTAATATTAACCTACATCTGTTCAACTTCAAAGAAAAATGGTCTTATATATATGCGATTTTACTTGTATTCATATTTCACATAATATATTTATATTTCACATAATATGTTTAGTTAATAATAGGGCAATCATATAGTATTTGTCCTTTTGTGTCTGGCTTGCTTCACTCAACATAATGTCCTTCAGGTTCATCAATGTTGTCATAAGTTTCATGATTTCATTTCTTCTTACTGCTGCATAATATTCCATTGTGTGTATACTCCAAAATTTGTTTATCCATTCATCAGTTGATGGACACCTGGGTTGTTTCCAACTTTTTGCTATTGTGAACAATGCTGCTATGAACATTGGTGTTCAGATGTCTATTCAGGTCACTGCTCTCAGTTTTTCTGGGGGTATATACATAACAATGGACTTGCCACGGCAAGTCTGTATTCAACTTCCTTAGGAACTGCCAAACAGTCCCGTACAGTGGCTATACCATTCTACATTACCACCAATAGTGAATAAGTGTTCCTATCTCTCCACATCCTCTCCAACATTTACAGTTTTCTGACTTTTTTTTTTTTTTAAAGATTTTATTTATTTATTCATTTATCCCCCCCTTGCTGCTTGTGCTCGCTGGGTCAGCTAACCACGCCGTGCGGGTGGGCCCGCCTCCACCAGGAGGCCCCGGGAACCGAACCCGGGGCCTCCCATATGGCAAACGGGAGCCCTACTGATTGAGCCACAGCTGCTTCCCGTTGTCTGACTTTTTAATAGTGGCTAGTCTAACGAGTGTGAAATGATATCTCATTGTAGTTTTTGTCCCCACTGTTTTTATTTTTTAAAAGATACTTCCATTACATAAATGTTACAGAGAATATATAGGGGATTCTCATATGCCCCTCTCCCCACACCTCCCACATTTTCTCACATCAGTAACATATTTCATTAGTGTGGTACATTCATTGCAATTGATAAACACATTTGGGAGCATTGCCATTAAGCATGGATTATAGTTTACATCGTAATTACACTCTCTCCCACTCAACTCTGTACATTATGGCCGGATACATAATGGCCTGTATCTGTCGTTGTAATGTCATTCAGATGATTCCTGAGTCCCGAAAATACCCCTCTATTACACCTGTTTTTCTCTCTCCCTAACCCCAGAACATCCATGGGTCATTGCCTCTACAACAATGGTATTTCTTTCATTGCTAGAATCATAAGGAATCTATAGTAGAATACTGGTAAGTTTATTTTAGTCCATAGCTCATTTCCCAATCCTGAGAACTCTGGGATGCCCACTCCACCATTAATTGAGGGGGGCTTCGATCCTATACATCCGGTGGATGGGACTCTCTTGCTTGCAGTTATAGGCACTCTTGGTTCCTCGGTATGTTGTTTGTCCATCATCTCCTCCCTGTTAGTTGTCCTGGGTGAGTCCATTGAACCGGAGAGTAGGTGGTGTAACTCTGTTGAGATTCAGGGCTCAGCAGGCACATGGACAGCCCAAAGATTTAAGTCTCTTGGATGTAAACCTACCAACTCTAGTACTAATTATAGGTTCCAATAAAAGGACAGAAGAGTCATGCATAGGGAAAGCACTGCTGAGTCTAAGTCAGTCACACTGGGGAGCATAAATACCAGATTAGGGCCCACTGGCAAGGGGCCAAATTCCTGAGCTGTCTGCCCTGACTATAGTGTCTGGATGTCTCTGTATCCCTGAGGAGCTTTGCTATTTGGGGTCATATCTATTTTGGCTGTCAATGAGATCCTGTTGAGATGTGCATAAGCGCTAACTCTGGGATGGCCTCCTGATGCACTTTGAATTCTCTTAGCCATACAAACATTTGTCCTTAGCTTTCCCCCCTTTTGGTCAAGGTGTTGTGTTTTTGTTTTTGTTTTCCAGATGCATTACTTGTTGGTACTTGGTAGCAATCCCTTGGTGCCAGGGAAGCTCATCCCTGGGAGTCATGTCCCATGCTTTTATATGCTGAGTTCGGTTTAGAGAGAGGCCTCACTGTAGTTTTGATTTACATTTCCCTAATCGCTAGTGATGTTGAACATTTTTTCATGTATTTCTTCACCATTTGTATTTCTTCTTTGGACAGTTGTCTTTTCAAGTCTTTTGCCTATATTTTATTCAGATAGTTTGTCTTTTTATTGTTGAGTTGTATGATCTCCTTATATATCATGGGTATTAAACCATTATCAGATATGTGATTGCCAAATATTTTCTCCCATTGAGTTGTCTGCCTTTTCACCCTTTTCACAAAGTCCTTTGAGGTGCAAAAGTGTTGAATTTTGAGGAGCTCCCATTTATCTAGTTTTTCTTTTGTTGTTTGTGCTTTGGGTGTAAGGTTTAAGAAACTACCACCTACTACAAGGTCTTGAAGATGTTTTCCTCCATTTTTGGTTGTTTTTATATTTAGGTCCTTGATCCATTTTGAGTTAATTTTTGTATAAGGTGTGAGATAGGGGTCTTCTTTCTTTCTTTTGGATATGGCTGTCCAGTTCTCCCAGCACCAATTGTTGAATAGACTGTTCTGGCCCAGCTGGGTGGGCTTAACAGCCTTGTCAAAAATCGCTTGGCTGGGGTCGGAGGTGGCTCAACTGGTTGGGCGTCCGTCTCCCATATGGAGG
>JAKSZT010036119.1:34694911-34749207 GCA_026826555.1 Tolypeutes matacus
AAAAAAAAAAAAAAAAAAAAAAAAAAAAAAATCACTTGGCTGTAGATGTGAGGATCGATTTCTGAGTTCTCAATTGAGTTTCACCGATCAATCTGTCTGTCCTTATTCCAGTACCATGCTATTTTTACCACTGTAGCTAAGTAATATGCTTTATTTTTTTTTAAGTAATATGCTTTAAAGTCAGAAAGTGAGAGTCCTCCAATTTTGTTCTTCTTTTTTAAGACATTTTTGGCTATTTGGGGCCCCTTACCCTTCCAAATAAAATAAATTATTGGCTTTTTGATTTCTGCAGAAAAGGCTGTTGGGATTTTTATTTAGATTGCATTGATTCTGTAAATAAGTTTGGGTAGAACTGACATCTTAATGATATTTAGTCTTCCAATCCATGAACACAGTATCCTTCCATTTATTTAAGTCTTCGGTTTCTTATAGCAATGTTTTGTAGTTTTCTGAATACAGATCCTTTATGTCTTTGGTTAAGTTTATCCCTAAATATTTGATTGTTTTAGCTGCTATTAAAAATGGAACTTTCCCCCTGATTTCCTCCTCAGATTGCACATGTATAGAAATGCTATTGATTTTTGCATATTAATATTGTATCCCACCACTTTGCTGAACTTATCTATTAATTCTAGTAGCTTTGTTGTAGACTTTTCAGGATTTTCTAAATATAGGATCATGTCATCAGCGAATAGTGAAAGTTTTACTTCTTCCTTTCCTATTTGGGTGCCTTTTATTTCTTTGTCTAGCCTAATTGCTCTAGCTAGAACTTCTAGCACATTGGATAATAATGGTGACAGCAGGCATCCTTATCTTGTTCCTGATCTCAGCAGGAAAGCTTTCAGTCTTTCACCATTGAGTACAATGCTAGCTGTAGGCTTTTCATATATGCACTTTACCATGTTGAGCAAGCTTCTTTCTATTCTTATCTTTTGGAGTGTTTTTTTTTTTTTTAATCAAGAAAGGGTGCTGTATTTTGTCAAATGCCTTTTCTGCATCAGTAGAGAGGATCATATGGTTTTTCTTCTTCAATTTATCAATGTGGCTTATTACACTAATTGATTTTCTTGTGTTGAACCACCCTTGAATATCTAGGATAAAACCCACTTGATAGTGGTGTATAATTCTTTTAATGTGCTTTTGGATTCTGTTTGCAAGTAT
This sequence comes from Tolypeutes matacus, assembly GCA_026826555.1. NCBI lineage: Eukaryota > Metazoa > Chordata > Mammalia > Cingulata > Chlamyphoridae > Tolypeutes > Tolypeutes matacus. The sequence goes on from JAKSZT010036119.1 coordinate 34,696,073, forward strand.
TTTGTTGAGGATTTTCGCATCTATATTTACTAGAGATATTGGTCTGTAATTTTCTTTTTTTCATAGTATTTTTATCTGTTTTTTGGTATTAGGGTGATGTTGGCTTCATAGAATGAGTTTGTTAGCACTCTTTGCTGGTCAATGTTTTGGAAGAACTTGAGTAAGATTGGTATTAGGTTGTCTTTGAATGATCGGTAGAATTCAACTGTGAAGCTTGGGCTTTTAATCTTTGGGAGGTTTTTGATGATTTTTAATCTCTTCACTTGTGATTGGTTTGTTGAGGTCTTCTATTTCTCCTAGGGTCAGTGTAGGTTGTTTGTGTGTTTCTAGCAATTTGTCCATCTCATCTACATTGACTAGTTTTTTGACATACAGTTGTCCATAGTATCCTCTTATGATTACTCTTATTTTTGCGGGGTCAGTGGTAATGTCACCCCTCTCATTTCTGATTCTATTTATTTGTGTCTCCTCTTTTTTTCTTTCTCAGTCTAGCTAAGGGTTTGTCAAACCAACTTTTGGTTTTGTTGATTCTCTCTATTGTGTGTGTGTGTGTGTGTTTCAGTTAATTTATTTCTTCTCTAATCTTTACTATTTCTTTCCTTCAGCTTGGTTTGGGATTAGTTTGCTGTTCTTCTTCTAGTTCCTCCAGGTGTGCAGTTAGGTCTTCAATTTTAGCTCTTTCTTCTTTTTTAATGTAGGCATTGAGAGCTATAAAGTTCCCTCTCAGCATTTCCGTTGCAGTGTCCCATAGGTTTTGAAATGTTGTGTTCTCATTTTCATTCATCTCAAGATATTTGCTTAATTCTCTTGCAGTTTTTTCTTTGACCCACTGATATTTCAAGAATGTGTTGTTTAATCTACATATAGTTATGGATTTTCCCTTTTTTCGTCCATTATTGATCTCTAGCTTCATTCTGTTATGATCAGAGAAAGTGTTTTTTATAATTTCAATCTTTTAAAATTTAATGAGACTTGTCTTGTGACCCAGCATATGGTCTCTCTTGGAGAAGGATCCATAGGCACTTGAAAAGAATGTATATACTGCTGTTTTGGGGTGCAATGCTCTATAGACATCTGTTAGGTCTAGTTTATTTATCATATTATTCAAGGTCTCTGTTTCTTTATTCATCCTCTGTCCAGATGTTCTCTCCAATGCTGAGAGTGGCGTATTGAAGTCACCAACTACTATTGTTGTGACATCTATTTCTCCCTTCAGCTTTGCCAGTATGTGCCTCATGTATCTTGTGGCATGGAGGTTAGGTGCATAAATTTTTAGTATAGTTATTTCTTCTTGCTGAATTGCCCCTTTTATTAATAAACAATGACTTTCTTCATCCCTTATAATAGTTTTGCTTTTTTTTTTTTTTTTTTTTACCGGGAGGTCCCGGGGATTGAACCCGGGTCCCTCCATATGGGAGACGGACGCCCAACCAGTTGAGCCACATCCGACCCCTAGTTTTGCATTTAAAATAAATTTTATCCAATATTAGCATCGCTACCCCAGCTCTTTTTTGGTTACTATTTGCGTGAAATATCTTTTTCCAATCTTTCACTTTTAACCTGGTTGTATCCTTACATCTGAGGTGAGTCTCTTGTAGACAACACATAGATGGCCCATATTTTTTTAAATCCATTCTATCATTCTATGTCTTTTGATTGGGGAGTTCAAGCTGTTAACATTCAATGTTATTACTGTAAAGGCATTACTTACTTCATCCAATTTGTCTTTGGCTTTCTGTTGTCATATCATACTATTGTCTGTCTTTTTATCCTTTAATTTACCCTTTCTAATAACTTTCATTTCCACACTCTTCTCCAAGTCTCTTGCCCTTGTTTTTTCCTTTCAGGCTGCAGCACTCCCTTTAGTATTTCTTGTAATTCTGGTCTTTTGGTGACATATTCTGTTAGTTTTTGTTTGTCTGTGAAGACTTTGAACTCCCCTTCATTTTTGAAGGACTGCTTTGCCGCATACAGAGGCATTCTTTCTCTTTCAGTACCTTAAATACATCATACCACTTTCTTCTCTCCTCCATGGTTTCTGATGAGTGGTCAGCACTTAATTTTATCGAGGTTCCCTTGTATACGATGCTTTCTTTTCTCTTGCTGCTTTCATAAACTTCTCTTATCTCTGATAATTGTCATTCTGAATAGTAGGTGTCTTAGGGTAGGTCTGTTTGGATTTATTCTCTTTGGGGTGAGTTGTCTGTCTTTGATATTGATATTTATGTCTTTCATAAGGATAGGGAACTTTTCAGTCATTATATCCTCAAATATTCTTCTTGCCCCTTTTCCCTTTTCTTCTTCTGGGACACCATTAATATATATGTTTTTGTGTTTTACACTGTCATTCAATTCCCTGAGACCCTGTTCCATTTTTTCCATTCTCTTCTCTTTCTGTTCTCCTGTCTTTTCCTGTTCAGATGTTCATCTCTGAAATTACTAATTCTGTCTTTGAGCAATTGAAATCTGCTCTATGTGCCTCTAATGTATTTTTTTTTTTTAAGATTTAATTTATTTATTCATTTATCGCCCCCATGCTGCTTGTGCTCGCTGGGTCAGCCAACCATGCCGTGCAGGCGGGCTTGCCCTCACCAGGAGGCCCCGGGAACCGAACCCAGGGCCTCCCATATGGTAAACGGGAGCCCTACTGATTGAGCCACAGCCGCTTCCCTCTAATGTATTTTTAATCTCATCGATTATGTCCTTCATTTCCATAAGGTCTCTTACTTTTCTTTGCAGACTTTCAAGTTGTTCTTTATGCTCACCCACTATCTTCTTAATATCCTTTATCTCTTTTGTCATATTTTCTTTCAATTCTTTAAATTGATTTAGGAGAGTTGTGTGATTATAATTGATTAATTGTCTTAAATCCTGTATCTCTTCAAGATATTTGGTTTATTCCTTTGGCTGGGCCATCTCTTCCTGTTTCCTAATATGGCTTGTAATTTTTTTGCTGATGTGTAGGCATCTAAATATGTTGGTGAATTTACTCTGATGGCCAATTTCTCTCTCTTGCCTATTATTATTATTATTATTATTATTATTATTATTTTCACAGCTCTTCTTTGATATTTGGTTCAACTTATCCTAAGTCTTTAAAATTAGCCTGCTTAAGCTATCAAAATCAAGCCAGGGACACACTAATGGGGCACAGATTTTCTCCCAGAATTTAGGGAACAGAGAGACCCAAGTGCAGTTTTTGTCCATGCAATTTCCAGACTGGTAGCAGAGGGTGCTTGTTGGCTCACCTTTCCATGGAGGTGTAGCTCTTGGTTTTCCTTTGTTTTGATCTGGCCAGAGCTGAGATTCAAAGCAGACTCTGCTGGCCAAATTAACTGAAGAAAAGCCCTCCAGCTCCCCCTCCCTTTTCCTTTTTAACAGCTGATAGGAAGATGTCTGCTCGCCTCTCATTCAGCTGCAATGAGCCAGGGTTTTACTCCTGCTTAACATGTCAGGGGTTGGGGAGGGGAGCCCTTCTGCCACCAGAAGGTTTAGTAACTCACAATTTGTTTCGGATTCTTCGTCTCTCTGTCCCTCACCCTCCTGGGAGTTGTGAAGCACTGTCCTTGTCTACTGACCCCCAAAGCAGGTCCCTCGGGCAGCTTTTGGTTCTTTCTCTGTTGTTTTTGTGAGAGAGTTGAGCCTTGTCTGCCTAATCTGATGCCAACTTTGGTATTTATTTCAACATCCAAGAAACTAAAACAAGCTCATACTAAATGATGGTGAACGTGCAGTGAAATTGGCACACTTACACAGTTTTGATAGATATATAAATAGGTGCAATCTTTATGATATATAATTTGGTAATTATTAAGAGGTTTAAATTTTGATCCAGTAATTCTACTTCCAGCAATTTATTATAATGAAATAATCAGAAACTTGGATAAAGATTTATGCAAAAAAGATATCCATAGTAGTGTTTTTATAGTTATAATATATTAGTCAGTCAAAGGGGTGCTGATGTAAAATACCAGAAATCTGTTGGCTTTTATAAAGGGCATTTATTTGGGGTAGAAGCTTACAGTTACCAGGCCATATAGCATAAGTTACTTCCCTCACCAAAGTCTATTGCCATGTGTTAGGGCAAGATGGCTGCTGACATCTGCCAAGAGTTCAGGCTTCTTGGGTTCCTCTCTTCCAGGGGATCTGTTTTTCTCCAGGCGAGGCTGATGTGCTCTCTCCACAAGACCAGCTTTAGACTCTAAGGTGAACAGCTCTGTCTCTCTCCCCGGGGCTTCTGCCATGTTTAAGGAGCCATCTCTATTCCTCTGGGTTCTTCTCCTGTGTGTTCACTTCCTGGGCTCCAGTTCAAAATTTAAAACTCCTTCTCTGCGGTGTAGTTTCTCTGTGAGTCCCTACCCACCAAGTGGGTGGGGACTCAACATCCTATTGATGTGGCCCAATCAAAGCCTTAATCATTATTTAATCAAGTAAAAGTAAACCTCTGAATCCAATATACTATAATATACACAGAGGGACAGACCAGTTCACAAACAATCCAATATCTAGTTTTGGAATTCATAAACCATATCAAACTGCTATAATTAGTAATGATGCAGTTCTAACAATAAGAAAATCGTTAAAAGATGGTACATATAAAGATTTGATATTGAGGTAATCATTAAGGCTCTTCAAAAAATCATGGCTCCCACTTGGTTGAAATTAGATGTAGACATGAGTATAAGCTAGCTTTTGTTGCATAAAAAACCACCCCCAAATTTAGTGGTTTAAAACAATATCAAATAAGAAAACAAACAAACAACAATATTAAAATTCTGTGGATTGGCTGGTTGGTTCCTCTGGTCTGGGCTAGTCCACCTGGGGCTGGGACAGCCGGAACAGCTGAGACAGCTGGGCCTCTCTCTCCAAGTGTTCTTTCAGCCATAGGTCAACTTTGGGCTGTTCTGAAAGCATTAAGAGAGAGAGCAAGTGCCAATGCATAAGCACTTTTCAAGTCTCTACTTACATTACATTTGCTAATGCTTCATTAGCAAAAGCGAGTCCCAATGCCAAGCCCAGAGTCAAGGAGTGGAGAAATATTTGCAATCACTTTATTGGAGGATCTGCAAAATATTGTGGTCATTTGAAAAAACAAATCACACTTACTTTGGCTTACTCTGGAGTAGAAGCTTTGAGAGTCATCACATGCTTTGCTATATTCTCCTTTCTCTTTTGTACAGCAACCAGACGCATTTGAAATGATGGCTGCTCCATCTGCCTTGGTTCTGGAGTGACCAAGATCAGCAGATCCTCTGTGCCAGCCTGCACTGAACACATAACTTTAATGAGAAATAAACCTTTTGTTGTTTGAAGCCATGCAGCAAAGTTGAGAATTGTTTGTTATTGCTACAAAACCTAGTCTATCCTGACTGATACAAATATTATGCAGGCACTAAAGTGATATTTTAAAATAATATTTATTTATGTGGGAAATAGTTCAATATATGATTTTATATAAACAAGAAGCCTACAAAGCAGGTTTATACTTGTATATATTATATTATTCTAAATTTGTTAAAACAAGCAAATATATACACATATACTGAGTGGAAATATAGAAAAATTATAGTGGGATTATAAATACTTTTAATTTTCTTCTTTAAACTTCTCTATATTTTCCAAATTTTCTGTAATGAGTTTGTATTATCATGGTAGATTATATTATTTTTAATTATTCCCTATCCCTTCCTTACAAGAGGATTATTCATCCCTACTCATTGTCATATGATTTACTGGGCTTCCTGTGGGAAAAGTCTATGTCCCCACCGCATTGAATTCAGGCTTGGCCTGGTGACATGCTTTGGCCAGTGGAATGTGAGTTAATATGGCATTCTCCATGTTGGAGCAGAAGGCTTTCGATACATCTTGAGTTTTGGCCAGCTCTCTTGCTCTTTCTCTCTGCCACAAGAACAGCCACGTCCCTCATAGCAGTTGTTATTTTATTCTGGGTTCTAGAATGAGAAGACAGACAGAACAGAGTTAGGCCCTGGCAGAGAGCCATGATCCACCTCAGCCTCCACATAAGATGTTGTCATAAGCCATGGAGGTTTGGGGGATGTTTATTATTATTTATTATTTATTTTTTATTTTTTTAAGAAGTTATAAGGGATTGAACTGGGACATCATACATACGAAGCAGGCACTCAACCACTGAGCTATACCCAGTTCCCTGAGGGTTGTTTATTAACACAGCAAGACACACTAATAAAATTACTTTTTATTTAAAAAAACACACCTAAAAATATGGTCATCAGTGACTCATAAGTCACCAAATTCTAAGTCTTGCCCATAAAGGATACCACTTTCTTCTTTATTCTACACCATTTTCTCCCCTTTTCCCTTCAGTTGCAAAGTGGAATACTATGAAATCAAGTTATACAGAAGTAAACCAGTTCACAGATACAAGGTTTACCCCCCATCTTCTTTTGTTAAGTAGCAGATCATGTCCCATTTTTTTGGAGAGGTACCAGGAGTTGTTATTTCTTTGGACTGGAGGACAGGTGAAAAACAAGCTCATCTCTTCTTCAGAGAGAGAATATTCTAGCTGGCAGAGAGTATGACATGATTCAGAAGTCACCAACCAGCATAGAATCCTTGCCATTGAGTATTAAAATAGGAGTTTTCCAACTAAAACCTGATTGGGGATGTCTATAAAGACATATAGACCATCTACACACAGAGTCATTTATTCAAAGAAACTTGGCTTTCTTATTTTTCTATAAATAACTAATCTTCCTTATGAGCCCCATCCTACTGAGCAACAAGGAAACTTACATTTAATTCATTAGTATCCCCTCCCTGAAGATGGTCTGTTAGTTGCTTGGGTTTGCTTATTTCATCTCCATGGTGGTGGACAGTGGGAACTCAGATCTGTATGCTGGTCCCATGCTGCTCCCTGGATCCTCACCATCTTGGAGAAATGATGTTCCCTGCCTATCTGGCCACTCTTTGTTCTGCTAGAATCTTCTGTGGGTATCTGTGGCTAGAATCCTACAGATTTGCTGTCCTTCAGCTCAGTTCAGGACCTGGGGGCTTCCTGGCTAACTTGGTCTTGCCTCAGCTATTGTATATTTCTTTAAAGTCTGGCTACAATTCCCGTTTGATTCCCCAGCTGAGGTGGTCTGCCCTGCAGCTCCCACTTTTAAAACTCTCTGTTTTGTTTTCCAAGCAGCACAATCAACTACGTTTTACATCCTTCACTGGGCACTTGACAGTTATGGACACTCCTCAAATCACATGGAAGCTGAGAATGGCTAGGCTTCACTATGCCCAATGTAGCGGCCCAGATTTGTAGAGGTGATACCGTTTAATTCCAATTGCTGTCCTTGTGTAGGAGAAGAGGAATTTTTCTGCCCCATTGGAAGGAGGTGAGCTAGACTTCCTGTCCTTGGCTTTGGGTGAAGGTCACAGAAGGAAGTGGGCCATGAGCCAGGGGTTGGAAGTAGGCTCCTCAGTCTGGAATGAGATTCTCGCCTGCCTCTCAGAAAGCCATGCTTGGGCCATGTTTGGGAACATATTTCCCATCTGTTTTTCATTTCCCTAGCATGAATGTGGGAGGCCAGGATCACACTGCATTCCCTTCTCATTCCCAAGATGCCTCTGAACTCACTTTCTTGAATTTTTTACTCCCATACATGCTGAATTAATTGAATGGCTCCCAGGACACACCACGCTATTTCATACTTCTGAGCCTTTGCTCATGCTGTCTTCTCTCCTCAGAGTGCCCTTCCAACATCCATTTCTCTTGGAAAAATTCTATCCATCCTCCAAGATACTGCCCAGAACTCTTCTCCCAAAATTCTCACTTCTCCCGGTGCACAATGAACTTCATCAAAGGGTTCTTTAGTGTCTGTCATAATCATGACAATATAAGTTCCTGAGGGGCAGGGGTTCCTTCTGAGGCACTTTGTTTTTCAGATGCCTGGAAAGAAAAAAATACTCAATAAATGTTGGTTTTTAAAAAAATAAACTTTGAGTATAGGACACATGGGATCTCTTGGTACTATTTCTTACAACTGCATGTGAATCTACGATATCTCAAAATAAAAAGTTTAAAAGGAAAAAAACCTCTAAATGAACAAGGCCAATCACTCTCTAGTGCTTTCTGGTCTCCCTCTGGTAGAAGATCAAAGTCCAAAGTAAGTTCAAACCCTTTATGAAGTTCTAATTTGTGGATGGAGGCTTCAAAGTACTAGTAGTACTACTTATCCTCAGAAGCATCAAGTTCGGGAAGGCTCTGAGGGAATTCAGGTGTACCTGCTAGCATACACAAATTAGAAAAAGGTGTCCTCCTTGGCAGATAAATTAGGAGACGGGGCCTCCTGTAGGCTTAGTAGGTGGATGGTGTCTTTGTGTGAAGTAAAAATACAGTGTCCCTTCCTCCAGGTTGATGTACCCCCCCACACACACACACAGGGAGGAGGGTAAGCCAGCTATCAACACCCCCTTACTCCCTCATGCCCTCATCCCCACAGCTCAGCACACTTACGTAAGGCATAACCTGAACAGAGCAGCCCAGGCCTGAGTATTTTCCTAGCTTTGTCATCTCATTTCAAATGGCCAACTGCCATGTTTTCATCCACTTGGAGTGTCTTCCCCTGTTGAAACATTACTTGTGGGTGTAGCCAAAACTTGTATATTCTATTAATTTTCTTCAGTGAGTGAATGTAAGCAAATAGTTAGTGAGTGGCTCATTCTCCACAAAAACTAGTTCCCCTTTAATGAACATTTTCTCCTTTTGGGATTGTTCCAGCAGAAATTCCTGTTAGGGTACAGATCTGGGGAGGGGGGAGGAGCCTCCTCTTTTCCTGGAGAGTGAAAATGAGGGTGTAGGAATCAGTTTTGGCTCCCTTTATACATCTCAAAGGAGTGGTCCTCAGCACTTTGCTAAGTGGGCAGAATTATGCGTCTTGGTTACGATGGTAATTGCTGCACATGTATCTACTGCCTGGGGGTGGGGATGGAGGAATGGCCTCTCAAAGTCCCTCCTTATCTTTGCTGTCCATAAGTAAGTTCATATCATTATTCCCCTTGATTTCTTTTCCACAAGCCTGTAAACTCTTTGTGTGTAGGGACCTTGTATCCTGCATCCTGGCTACTTCTCTGGGGCCACACACACACCTGATAAGCAACATGCAGCAGATAGTGACGTGAGCTTTAAAGGGCATTGGGATTTGAATTGTGTCCTCCCCAAAAGATGTTTAAATCCTATGAATGTGACCTTACCTGGAAATAGGTTCTTTGAAGATGTGATCAGTTAAGATGAGGTTAAACTGGATTAGGGTGTACCCTAATCCAATATGGTTGATGTCCTTACAAGAAGAAGGAAATTTGGACACAGGGACAAAAAAGACAAAAGGGGAGAAAGCCATGTGACAACAGAGGCAGAGAGTGAAGTGCTGTAGCTATAAGCCAAGGAAGCATCAGCAGCTAGGAAATGGCAAGGAAGGATTCTCCCCTAGAGATTTCAGAAGAAGCATGGCCCTGCCGATACCTTAATTTTGGACTTCTACCCTCCAGAAGTGTAAGAAATTTCTGTTGTTTTAAGCCACTTAGGAAACTAAGACATGCTGACATGTTAGAAATGTAGCAGAATGCATGGATATCCTGGGGTGCAGTGATCTGACAGGTGTGTGCTTGCTCAGCCTCAGAATGGATCCAGGAGAAGGACTCTGTCTCTGTACTGCACTTTGTATATATAGGAAAAGAATGTCAGAGAACATCTAGTTCAGGATGTAATATTGGGAACTTCCTGGTTGTGGAAATGGCCTTGTTGGAAGGCAGAGCCTCCAGAGATGAGCCTCTGCTTCAGCCTGTTCTTCCCTCACACTAGCTCAGACCTGCTCAGTCAGCTTCTTGCTAAAGAACCAATAGCTGGGCTTTTTCTCTCCTATGGCACCAACCACTGGGCACTCAGTAAGCTTTGAATGAATAGAATTATTATTGTTAGGAAGAAACTCATGTTTATTTCCTTTAAATGTGCTCATGTTTATTTCCCTTTAAATTTGCTCTCACTCACAAGCTGGTTATGGGAAGGCCTTTGGGGGAGGATGGGCTGGTTGGGGTCAGGTGGGATTTTCTATGCCTGCTCACCTCATAGGGAAGGGAGTGGGTAGATTGGCTTCCCTGGGTTCTTTCTGTGCCTGGATCCCTTGAATGGAAACCAAGTGAGTTTCTCTCTCCTGTGATTTAGGAGAGGCAGCTGCTGGAGAGGTGATGGTGCAGAGGCACTGGGAGGACAGAGATCTAGGCCCTGCATCATAGTTTTGGCAGAGCAACCCCACTGTGCCAAGTTCTCAGGAGAACCTCATAATGGTTCTTGGGAGGGGGCTGGTTAGGTACGGCAGTCTCATCCAAACCGTCAGGGCACATGGTGGCCAAATGATAACTGTGGATGTTCTTTTGGAGACAAATGTTTGAAATCAGGGACGTCCAAGGGGGCAGAGGTGGGGAGGGTGGTGGATGATACAGAGGCCATCAGAAATATGAGTTTCTTGAGAGCTCTGAAGGCTCCAGAATCACTGAAAGTTCCCAATCTGCTAATTCTGGGCTCATCGTGGAGCAGGATGAGGCTCCTGCTGAAGCCCAATGGACAGAGGGGCGAGAAAAGTCTATATTCCAGGGTGGCAGGTGTCTACAACCACAGCGTCTGATGGGAAGTGTTAAGGGTGACGAGGGGAGTTGCATCTTTGTGGTCAGAGATGTCAGGGCTCAGGTAGTACGAGGGATCCTTGCCAAGGTGGAGCTGTCACCTAAACTGTACGGGGTTGCTGGCCAGTATACTAGGTGTTGCATTTCCTTGGATGAGGAAACTTGGCCTTTTCTTTGATGGTCGCTGTGGCCCATCTACTACCACCACCACCACTACCACTACTACTATTAACCAGGCTCTTTGCTAAAAGCTGTACAAGGATTTTTTTTTTCTCACTTAACCCTCAAAATACTCTGTGAGATAAGTACTACTGTTCTTTAGCAATCTGAATCTTAGCAAGGCCATTCATTAAATTACCCATCTTGGAGTGGTACAGCCTGCACCAGAACACAGTCAAGTCGGACTCTAGAGTACACAAGCTTCACCGTTACTCTGGTTTGTGTGTGCCTCAAATGTCTAGACAACAAGTAATTTATGAAGCCAAGATATCTTCGTGCAATAAGTGCCATGTGGCAGGAATTGTGTTTATCCTGTTTACCGCTGTGGTCCCAATGCCTAGCACAGAGCTTGGCCCACAATCAGTGCTAGATAACTACTTCTGGAATGAAAACAGGGATGTGCATGTAGCAGAAAACCAGAAGTTTGTATTGAGACTCTTGAAGTGAGTCATGAATCATGTTCCCATACCAGGTCAAGGGAAGGAGGCTGTGGACCATCAGGTTATTTGTGCTTTTTTGTTGTTGTTGTTGTTTTTGTTTTTTTTTACCAGGAGGTCCCGGGGATCGAACCCGGGTCCCTCCATATGGGAGACGGACGCCCAACCAGTTGAGCCACATCTGACCCCGCTATTTGTGCTTTTAATATTTCAAATTCAAAACAAGCATTGCTTTGTGATCAAAATGAATTATCCTGACATTCTATTACATCTTATCGGACTCTTCTTTATTCAAGTTGTTGGTACTGTTACTTAATAAACTGGAGCAAGCAATAAATTCCACTGGTCTACAGAGACTGTACTTGGGTTTCCAGTACCAAAATGATTTTGATTATTGAGTTGGCATATACCCCTAAACATTCCTAAATCAGTGGTTGGCAGCAGCAAGATTCTGAAAGAAAGAGAAAAACAAAACAAAAAAACAAAACAAAACAAAAAAAACAGCGCACACACATACACACACAAATCTAGCAGCTTCAAAGCCTCTTACACATTAATGGATTCCTTATGGATTACATGGCTGTAATTGTGAAAGAGGACAAAGAACAAGAAAGAACCTTATTTCTTAAACAAACAAAAAATCTTTTTTAAAAAGATCTTCCTTTGAAAAGTCAATTTTTCTGAAGGGAATAGGAAAAAATACTAGCATAATGGAACTCTTAAAAACGTGTGTCAGCAAGACAATAGGAAACCAGAATAAATGTAGGCAAGGCAACCAAATGAAACCAATCACAGAGAGAGTTCACATTTGTACTATAACAGCAGTCGTAGATGAAGTGAACAACCAGCAGAGTAGAGAGTATTAAGAGTGAGAATGCCAACTCCTGGTAAGAGGGCCGGTGGATGGGGGTGGAGGAACATTCTAGAACTCAAAATAACAGCCTATTCATATCATATTTCTAAAATCTGTACAAGGAAATCTGTTTATATTATCCTCAAATTAATTGTTCAGTGTTCAAATTTCAGTTTCCTGGCCAATGACCCACCAACAATTTCCTTGTTCATAACATTTTCTTTTCTTGGTCCCTTGAAAAAATAATGAAGAGTTTCTCCATTTATAAAACTGCTCTGAAATGTCTTCTTACGTCATGAAGGATACGAGGTTATCTTGGGACACTAGATGTAATGGGGAGCCCTTGGGCCAGGGACCAGGAGGATTTTGTGATTATAAGGCAATTTCTGATCCCATTAGCTGATGGTTGACTGACATTTTGGAACAAGATTTTGCAAGAGATTGGGGAAAGGAAAAGAAGGAGCATGGGAAGGAGGCACTTAAAATATTGAGAAGGCAGGAATGAGCTGAATGCTCCCAGATTCAAGGATTTTATTATTGGATGCAGATCTGTGGTGAGCTTCCAGCCAGGATCCTGGAGGCTTGATTTGAGGGGCCTAGACTGGGTTTTCCTATCAGCTTTGTGCTGATCTTACTGAGAAAACTGGCTCTGTGAAAAAGGATAACTTCCCATCTGCAAATTAAGCAGAAAGGCATATAGGCATGAGAGGCCACCCTTCCAGGACTGTTGAAGGTAAATATTTCAGAGAAGATAAAAGGAACCACAGCCTTACATACCTGGAAATTATTTCCCAGAGAAGTCACTTAAGCTAAAAATAACTCATATCATGAAAGTTTTATCTAAATTCCTTGGTATTAGATTTGTAATAAATTTGTACTATATACAAATATATATATGTACAAACCTGGAAGTGAAGGACTTTGGGAGATATTCTTAAGTTTTTCCTTGGTATTCCTGTCAGAGACTGAATTTAATATGTAATTTAAACTCAGAGAACTGCTTTAATATGTCATTTCTCATTGAGAATAATAATTAAGCTTTGAAAGATCTCAGGAAGCTCCTCTGTCCAAAGTGTATGAGAAGGTGAAAAAACAAAAAAAAAAAAGGAATAAGCTTTGCATTCATAGTACCAGGAGTCTGAAGTACTTGCATTACTTCCTGGCTGTATGACCTTGGGTAATTACTTAACCTCTCTGAACTTTAGCTCAAAGATGAGGATAAAAATAAATGTCTATCAAGTTTGCTGTGAAGATCGAGTGAGATCATATACATGAAAACCTAGCACATAGTAGATGCCAATAAATGTTAGTTCCATTTGTTTTCTATACCTTTCTTTACTCCCCACCCCTACCACTTTCTGCACTAACATCTTCTCTCTGATTCTTGAAACTCCTTTAACCCAGTGACATAACCTTTCCTTACCTGATTAAAAGTAATAATGATAATGAGCATTTGGATTTCCCTAGTACTTGCCAGGTACAGTATTGAGCACTTACCATACATTTCATCTCTTTTGATCCTCAAAACAATCCTATGAGATAGGTGCCATTATTGATCCCATTTTACAAAACAAGAAACCAAATCTTAGTGAGGTTAAATACTGTTTATCTTGTCTATAGTTGTATCACAAACTACCCCAAACTTAGTGGCTTGAAACAACAATCATTTCATTATATCTCACAATTATGTGAGTTGACTGGGTTCAGCTGGACAGTTCTGCTCCATGTGATGTTGTCTGGGGGAAAGTTCTACTGGGCTGGAACATCCAAGATGGCTCACTCACGTGGTTGGCAATTGGTGCTGGCTGTCAGCTGGGAGCATAGCTCTGGTGTGTCCACCCAGAGCATGTCCGTTCTCCTACATGTTCCTCTCCTAGGATGGCAGCTGGTTTCCAGGGAGTAGTCCAAGAGAAAAAAGATGGAAGCTACTAGTCCTGTTAAGACCCAGGCTCGGAAATTTCAGAATGATACTTCTTTCCCATTCTACTGGTTAAAGCAGTCACAGGACCAGTCCAGATTTAAGAGAAGGGGTAACAAATTTCATCTTTCAAAGGAGGATTAGCATGAGTGTACAAGGAGGGATGGAATTGATGATGGCCATGTTTGGAGACCACCTACCACAAATAGTTTGCCCAAAGTCACAGAGCTAGAAAGTGTTAGAGTCAATTTTCCAACCACATCAGTCTGACTTTAGAATCCATGTGCTCAGCTACTAGGCCATACACACAGATGACAATATACAGCTAAATGCCAACATGTCTACATGTATGGTAAACACAATAAATGCAGTATAACTTCAGAGGAGCAATCAGCCAAAAATTAAGAACTTTAAAGGCTTTAAACTGAAAAAAAGATTATAGTACGCTGGTGCCTCTCCACTCTATCTATGTAGAATAAAATGTTATTTCTTGAAATGTCACAAAGTTTACCTATGCTAAAGTTAAAATGAATTTTTTTCATTCTGGATACATTCATTAAGGCTGAGGTTTCCTGTAGTGTGTGTGTGTGTGTGTGTGTGTGTTGAGGCAGTGGTAGTAGAGTGAGACCTCTGACTTATTATTGGGTAGTTCGTTTCTGAGTGGGAGAGGTCAGAGAGGCCCAGAGTTAGCAAAGGAAGCTTCAAGGTAGAGGCAGAATTTAGCCTGGCTCTGAAGTCTAATGAGTATTTGAATAGGAGAAAGAGAAAGATGGGAAAATATGAACAAAGACATGAAGTTGGGACTGAGCAGTGAGTAGCTAGGGGATGGAGGAAGGGACAGACTGAATGGAAAGGGTTTAGATTTGGAAATTGGAGGGTTGGTTAATAATTTCTTTGAAGATGGGAGTTTAATTGGCTCCCCATCTTCAGAGATATCCCAAAGTATCACTGAAAACCAGATTACAAAGACTGAAGATCCTCATGAAACCCAGGCCGAGCTGTGCAAACTCTGCTTTGATCCTTGGTTTTGCTGAAAGCAGAAGCTTGGAGAGCTCTTGTGGAGGTACAGCAGGGGGGATGCTACTTGAAGGCACTCCCAATGGCTGATCCCAGGAAAGTCCAGGCTTAAACCACTGTATTCCCAGTTTCATTTGGAAAGGGATTGACAAGTAAACAGCAAACCCAGTCACTATAACCCATCTTATGGTGCTTACTAACCTCACACTCTCTTACAATGTCTATCTACCAGTACTTCCTGATGAAGGCAAGGACTTGGGGACTTTTTGTGAGCCATTCTGAAAAACACCATCTTCAGATTATTTTCCTGCTAAGGTGGCTTCTATCATCCTCATTTGCAAAAACCTTTTCTCTTTCTTCACATTTGAAAGAAACCCAGTATGACTGTTGTAATTTTTTTCATGTAAATTACAAATATTTAGAATCCCTGTCAAGGGAGTGAAATAAAAGCAGATGTTTTCCCTTATGTTGGCCCCAAGTAATACCACATTAGAAAACAGAGTATTTTTAAGTCTAGTTAAAAAATATTTCAGGAAAATAAACATTTGTTAAATGCAAACAAGAACAAAGTATGGAATTTTTAGTATTAATATAGAATTTAGAGCTAAGGAGTCTGAGGCCCAGAAGACTGAGTGACTTGGGTAAGGTTACAGAGTGAGTTTGCAGCCAAGCCAGAATTTGAATTCAGTTTTCTCAAGTCCCAGCCAGCTGTGCTTTCTATATTATAAATGGTATACTGATTGTAAAGGATTTTTGTAATTCCTCACACCTTCCCATATCAACGTCCTTTACAATATGACTTTGCAGCTCCTCTCATCTTCAGGTAGCTTCTATTTTCCCACCCCTTGAATCTGGGTTGGCTTTGTGACTTGCTTTGACCAATAGAATGTGGTGGAAATGATGGTGTTTCACTTCTGAGACCAGGCCTCAAAAGGCCTTGCATGTTTCCACTTGCTCTATTGGATCTCTCCTCCTGCTAGAGAATGAAAAGTCATATGGAGAAGAACCTAGTTACTCCAGGCAAAGCCTGGTTGACCAGATGACAACCAATCAACCATCACACAAGCCTCATCAAGGTCAGCAGAGCTGCCTACCTGAGTCACAAGTGATCGCAGAGGCAAGAGTGAGTACAGGTAAGGCCAGAAAAAACTGTCTTGTTGACTCATGAGCAATAACATATAGTTATTGTTTTAAGCAGAGTTTGGCAAACTTTTTTTAAAGGGCCAGATAATAAATATTTTAGGTCCATGAGCCGTATGGTCTCTTTCACAACTCCCCTCTGCTATAGTGCAAAACAAAACAGAACAAAAAACAATCATAGACAATATGCAAACAAATAGGCATGGCTGTATCCTAATAAAACTGTACTTCTAAAAACAGGGATCTGGTCCACAGGCTGTAGTTTGCTGGTCCCTGATTTTAAGCGATTGAGTTTTGGGATGATTTGTTATATAACAAGAGCTAACTGATACACTATGTGATTCTGGATTCATATCCCAAATAAAGAAAAGCATCAAACTAAATTATTTGAAAAGATAATCGGGAGCAGCATAAGGAAAATGCCCCCCATTTACTTGAAGTTCACACCTTTACTGACTTTAAACTATGTCACATTTTATCATTCACAATAAACTGGGTTTATTACTGTTAGTAACTGCTATTTCAGTCCTGACAAAAAAGATTTCATGAGGATGGCTAAACTCAAAAAAAAAAAAAAAAAAAAAAAAAGGGTACTAGTTCTGGTTGCAGACTCACGACTTACTTTGCAAGTTTCTGAATTCGGATTTCAACTCCAACTGAAACAGATTTCAGAGGTGTCTAGAGAGTTTTTCAAGCCAATCTCAGCATCTTCTGCTTACTTCTCCTCTCACTGTCTCCATACCATTTATTTTTTCTGACCATAACCCTCCTTAAAATTCTCTCCTCCTTTGGCTCCTATAATGCTTCTAATTTGTTTCATTCCTCTCTGGTCTATTAGCAGAAACTCCCTATGCACACTTGCTCTTCCTTTAACATTTCAGGCCTGAGCCACTTTTTAAATGTTCTTTAGAGTGGCTCATAGCCAAGAATATTATCAGAATTTCCTGTGCAACTTCTTCAAAGTTCAGAAATATAATAGTCATATTTGGAAAAGCTCCTCTGAACACCCATGTAACATGAAGTATTTTCTAAAGTTGGCCCCCAAATCTCTCCCATCCCACATCCCCTTCTACAATGTGACAGTGCTATGCTCCTATCCAGAGACGGGGTCTATTTCTCAACTCCCTTGAATATGGGTGGGCTCTGTGGCATCTTTGACCAATAGAATATAACAGAAATGATGCTGTGCCAGACCTGGGCATGCCCCTTTACTGGCCTGTCAGCTTTTACTCTCTGCCTCCTGTTAGAAGTTGGATTATCTTGAGACCACAATGCCAGGAGGAACCAAGCTCTAAGGAGAAACCTCAAAGGATAAAACAGCATGTGCAGAGCACTGAGGCACCATATATGTGAGTGAAAGGACCATCTCGGAGTGGATTGTCCAGGCCCAGCCACTACAGCTACTACCATGGTACAAAACTACCTGGCCTAATCCTTCCCAAATTCCTGACCCACAAAGTCGTGAGTAAAATAAATGGCTATGTAAGCTATTTGGTGTAGTTTATTTATTACTTGCTAATAGATAAGCCAGAACAACCCTCCCCTGTCCCCTTCATACACACACACACACACACACACACATACACATAGATACACACACACAACCCTGTGAAGCCATTGCTATTGCTATATACTCTACCTGGGCCATATGGTTCCAGTCACCATTCGTGGAATGATAGTTTAGAAATCTTTATCTCACCTGTTTTCTGAGCTCTGACCTTGGTATTTATGAAGATGTCTTGTTGGCACCTGAGACTCAATACATATCAAACCGAACCCATTATTCCCCTTTAAAAAATGTATTCCTAAGGATTTTTTCTTTTTGATGCTATTGTAAATGTAATCATTTTCTTAATTTCGTTTTCAGATTGCTCATTGCAAGTGTATAGAAATACAATAGAGGGAAGCGGCTGTGGCTCAATCAGTAGGGCTCCCATTTACCATATGGGAGGCCCCGGGTTCGGTTCCCGGGGCCTCCTGGTGAAGGCAAGCCTGCCCGCGCGGCGTGGTTAGCTGACCCAGCGAGCACAAGCAGCAAGGGGGGGATAAATGAATAAATAAATAAAATCTTTAAAAAAAAAAAAAAAAAAAAGAAATACAATAGATTTTGGGGTATTAATCTTGTATCCAGAAGCCTTGCTGAACTCATTTCTTAGCTCTAATAGATTTTTTTAAAAATGCATATTTTTTAAAAAAGATTTATTTATTTATTCCCCCCACCCCCACCCCGTTGTTTGTTCTTGCTATCTGCTTTCTGTGTCTGTTCGTTGCGTGCTCTCTGTGTCTGCTTGGCTTCTTACGTTTTTTTTTAGGAGGTACCGAGAACTGAACCTGGGACTCCCATGTGGTAGGTGGGTGCCCAACTGCTTGAGCCACATCCGCTTCCCAGTTCTAATAGTTTTTTAGTGAATTCCTTAGAATTTTCTATATATATAAGATCATATCATCTACAAATAGAAATCATCTTACTTCTTTCTTTCCATGGATGGCTTTTATTGTCTCCCCTTTTTTAAGCCCCCATCCCCCTTTGCAGTTAATTGCCCCCAAGTCACACTTGGAGTAATTTTTCATTCCTCTCTTTCACCTGGAGCAGCCAATAAGTCACAAAGTCCCTGTAATCCTCTCCTTTCCACCCACTTGTCATTGTTGCAATTAGGTCTTTTTCATCTCTCAGCTGAATTATGGCCATAGTCTTCTACATGCTCTCTCTGCCTTTCATCTCTCCAGTACATCTTCCACAGAGTGGTCATTATGGTTTTTAAAAATTTTAATAATAATATATATAGTTAAAGCAGTTTTATTGAGATACATTCACATAGCATACAATTTATCCAAAGTGTATAATCAACAGCTTTTAGTATAATCACAATGTTGTGCATTCATCACCACAAAAATTTTAGGACAATTTCGTTATTCAAAAAAAAAACCAAACAAACAAAAAAAAACTTCCCTTACCTTAGCAGATACCTCTCAAGCCCTCTATCCTTTTCCATTCCTACATAACCACTAATGTAATTCCATCTTTATAAATTGATTTGTATTTACATTTTATATAAATGGAATCATACAATATATAGTACTTTCCATCTTTTTTCTTTCATTTAGCATGTTTTTTTTTGCCTGATAGTAACATCTTGTAACATTAACATACATAATATTTATCCAGTTTCAAATAAAACAGTCTTATATATGCAATATGACCCATATTCATATTTCACTTGAGGTTTCACTATGCTATACAATCCCATGTCATATTTTTTAGCTTTCCTTCTAGTAATATACATGACCTTAGACAGTCTCATTCAACCACTAACATACCCATATAATAGCATTGCTAGTTATAAACACTATTATGTGCTTTCACCTTTTCTATTTATTTCTATAGATTAACAAACAAGTTTTTACCAATTCTGCACAGATTAACCCTCAGCTTTCCATTCTCTAACCTCCTTCTATTTTCTGGTGGCCCATATTCTAGGTATTAACTCCATGAGTTTACACAATATATTTAGTTCATAATAGCTCAACCATACCGTATTTGCCTTTTGTGTCTGGCTTGCTTCACTCAACATAATGTCCTCCAGGTTTATGCATGTTGTCATATGCTTCACGACTTCATTTCTTCTTACAGTTGCATAATATTCCATTGTGTGTATACACCACAGTTTGTTTATCCATTCATTGGTTGATGGGTTGTTTCCATCTTTTGGCAATTGTGAATAAAACTGCCATGAACATCAGTGTGCAGATGTCTATTCACGTCACTGCTCTCAGATCTTCTGGGTATATATCTAGTAGTGGTATTATAGGGTCATGTGGTAAGTCTATATTCAACTTCCTTAGGAACTGCCCAATAGTCTTCCACAGTGGCTGTACCATTCTGCATTCCCACCAACAGTGAATAAGCACTCCTTTCTCTCCAGACCTCTCCAACACTTACAGTTTCGTCTTTTTAATAGTGGCCATTCTAATAGGTGTGAAATGATATTTCATTGTAGTTTTGATTTGCATTTCCCTAATCGCTAGCGATGTTGAACATTTTTTTTTTTTTAAAGATTTTATTTATTTATTCATTTATCCCCCCCTTGCTGCTTGTGCTCGCTGGGTCAGCCAACCACGCCGTGCAGGCGGGCCCGCCCTCACCAGGAGGCCCCGGGAACCGAACCCGGGGCCCCCCATATGGTAAACAGGAGCCCTACTGATTGAGCCACAGCCGCTTCCCTGAACATTTTTTCATGTGTTTTTTCACCATTTGTATTTCTCCTTTGGACAAATGTCTATTCAAGCCTTTTGCCCATTTTTTTATTTTTATTTTTTTATTTTTTTTTATTTTACCGGGAAGTCCTGGGGATCGAACCCAGGTCCCTCCATATGGGAGACGGACGCTCAACCATCTGAGCCACATCTGCCCCTTGCCCATTTTTTTAATCAGGTCATTTGTCTTTTTGTTGTTGAGTTGTAGCATTTCTTTAAATATCAAGAATATATACATTCTTTATATATCAGATATGTGATTTCCAAATATTTTCTCCCATTGAGTCAGCTGCTCTTTCACCCTTTTGATAAAGTCCTGTGAGGTGCAAAAGTGTTTAATTTTGACAAGGTCCTATTTTTTCTTTTGTTGTGCATGCTTTGGGTGTAAGATCCAAGAAACCACCATTTAACACAAGGTCTTGAAGATGTTTCCCCACAGTTCCTTCTAGTAGTTTTATGGTCCTGGCTTTTATATTTAGACCTTTGATCCATTTTAAGTTGATTCTTGTATAGGGAGTGAGATAGGGGTCTTCTTTCATTCTTTTGTTTATGGATACCCAGTTCTCCCAGTACCATTTGTTGAAGAGACTGTTTTGTCCCATCAACATGGACACGGTAGGCTTGCCAAAAACCACTTGGCTGTAGAGGTGAGGGTTTATTTCTGGACTCTCAATTCTATTCCACTGATCAATGCATCTATCTTTATGCCAAAACCATGCTGTTTTGACCACTGTAGCTTTGTAATATGTTTCAAGGTCAGGCAGTGCAAGTCCTCTTACATTGCTCTTCTTTTTTTAGGATGCTTTTGGCTATTCAGGTGCACTTTCCCTTCCAAATGAATTTTGTAATTGCCTTTTCTATTTCTGTAAAGTAGGCTTTTGTAATTTTGATTGGTGTTGCATTGACTCCATAATTCAATTTGAGTAGAATTGACATCCTCACGATATTTAATCTTCCAATCCATGAACACAAAATGTCTTTCTATTTGCTAGATCTTCTTTGATTTATTTTAGCATAGTTTTGTAATTTTCTGAATATGAATCCTGCACTTCTTTGATTAAATTGATTCCTAGGTATTAAATCTTTTTGTTGCAATTGTAAATTGATTTTTCCCCTGATTTCCTTCTCAGATTGTTCAGTACTAGTGTACAGAAACATTACTGACTTCTGTGTTTTGAGTTTGTATGCTGCCACTTTGCTGATCTCATTTATTAGCTCAAGTACCTTTGTTGTAGACATTTCAGAGTTTTCTAAATATTGGATCATGTCACCTGCAAATAGTGAGAGTTTTACTTCCTCTTTTCCTATTTGTATGCCTTTTATTTTTTTCTTGTCTGATTGCTCTAGCTAGAACTTCTAGCAAAATATTGTATAACAGTGGTGGCAGTGGGCATCCTTGTCATGTTCCAGATCTTAGAGGAAAAGCTTTCAACCATTTCCCATAGAGTACAATGTTGGCTGTGGCTTTATGCCCTTTATCATATTGAGGAATTTTCCTTCTATGTCTTTCGAAGTGTTTTTTTGTTTTGTTTTGTTTTTCAAGAAAGGATACTGGATTTTGCTGAATGCCTTTTCTGCATTGATTGAGATGATCATGTGGTTTCTTTTCTTTCAATTTGTTAATGTGTTATATTATGTTAATTGATATTCTTATGTTGAACCACCCATGCATACCAGGAATAAATCCCACTTGGACATGGTGTATAAGTCTTTTGATACGTTGTTGGATTCTATTTGCAACTCTTTTATTGAGAATTTTTGCATCTATGTTCATTAGAGAGATTGATCTGAAATTTTCTTTTCTTATAGTATCTTTATCTGGCTTTGGTATTAGATTGATGTTGGCTTCATAAAATGTATTGGGTAGTTTTCCCTTCTCTTCAATTTTTTGGAAGAGTTTAAACAGGATTGGTGTTAATCTTCTTAAAATGCATGGTAGAATTTACCTGTGAAGCTATCTGTCCCTGAACTTTTCTTTCTTGGAAGATATTTGATGACTGATACAATCTCTTTAAATGTGATTGGTTTCTTAAGGTCTAGTACTTCTTGTAGCATCAATGTAGGTTGTTTGTGTGTTTCTAGATTTATCCATTTCATCTAGATTGTCTAGTTTGTTGGTATACAGTTCTTATAATAATCTTTTTTTTTTTTTAAAGATTTTATTTATTTATTCATTTATCCCCCCCTTGCTGCTTGTGCTCGCTGGGCCAGCTAACCATACTGTGCGGGCAGACTTGCCTTCACCAGGAGGCCCCGGGAACCGAACCCGGGGCCTCCCATATGGTAAACGGGAGCCCTACAGATTGAGCCACAGCTGCTTCCCTTTTTTTTTTTTAAAAAAATGTTTATTTATTTACTTTATCCATTTTAACCCCCCCCCCTTTCCCATTTGCTGTTTTGTGTCCATTCGCTGGGCAATTCTCTGTGTCTGTTTCCTGCCATCTCTTCTCATCCTCCTCCTCCAAGTTTTCACCAGGATTCGCTCCTGGAGACTTCCGATGTAGGAGACAGATATTCTGCCGCCTACGCCACCTCGGCTCCTGTCTTCTGGAGCTTTCGGAGCATCTCACTTGTCTCTCCCCTGCGTCTCTCTCTTGTTGCGTCATCATCTTGCTGCATGGCTCCCGGGGCCTGGCAGCTCACCAGCACACAAAGCCTGGCAGCCCATGCGCCTTCTCTCTCTCTATTTTTTATTTTACCGGGAGGTCCTGGGGATCAAACTCAGGTCCCTCCATATGGCAGACGGACGCCCAACCATTTGAGCCACATCCGCCCCCTTATAATAACCTTTTATGATCCTTTTTATTTCTGTGGGGTCATTGTAGCTTCCCCCTTCACTTCTGATTTTATTTATTTGAATATTCTGTCTTTTCTTTTTTCTTTGTTTTTCTAGCTATGGGTTTGTCAATTTTTTTATTTTCTCAAAGAACCAGCTTTTGGTTTTATTGATTTTCTCTATTTTTTTCACAATTTCATTTATTTCTGCTCTAATCTTTATTATTTCTTTCATTTTTGCTTGCTTTGTTTTTTCTAGTTTCTCCAGTTTTCCATTCAGATCTTTGATTTTAACTCCTTCTTCTTTTTTAATATGGGCATTTAGGGCTATAGATTTCCCTCTCAGCAGTGCCTTCGCTGTATCCCATAAATTTTGATAAGTTGTGTTCTTGTTTTCATTCTGTCTCAATATATTTACTAATTTCACTTACAATTTCTTCTTTGACCCACTGATTGTTTTGGAGGTGTTGTTTAGCCTCCACACATTTGCAAATTTCCCCCTTTCCTGTCTATTATTGATTCCCAGTTTCATTCCATTATGATCTAAGAAGATGCTTTGTATAATTTCAATCTTTCTATATTTATTGAGAGATGACTTGTGACCTAACATACGGTATATCCTGGAGAAAATCCATGAGCACTTGAGGAAAACGTATAATCCGTTGATTTGGGATGCAATGTTCTGTCTATCAGGTCCAGCTCATTTATCATATTGTTCAAGTTCTGTTTCCTTGTTGATCTTCTGTCTCGTTCTATCTAAAGACGTGAGTGGTGTGTTGAAGTCTCCAACTATTATTGTAGAAATGTCTTTCTCTTCTCTCAGATTTTTTTTTTAAGATTTATTTTTACTTATTTTCTCTCCCCACCTTCTCATTGTTTGCACTTGCTGTGCCTGTTTGTCTTCTTTCTTTCTTTCGGAGGCACCAGGAACTGAACCCAGTACCTCCGATATGGGAGAGAGGCACCTAATCGCTTAAGCCACCTCCGCTCCCTGCTTTTGATGTGTCTCTCATTATGTTTTTCCTCCTGTGTCTCTTGTTGCATCATCTTGTCGCTTCCACTCACTGTGCCTGCCCGGGAACCTCTGCTCCCTGCTTTGTTGTGCCTCTCATTATGTTTTTCTTCTTTTTTTAAAAAAAAAAAAACTTTATCACCCCCGTCATTGTTTGCAGTCACTGTCTTCTTTTTATGAGGCACTGGGAACTGAACCCTGGACCTCCCATGGAGGACAGGCACTCAATCACCTGAGCCACCTCAGCTCCCTGGTTTGTTGTGTCTCTCATTGTCTTTCCTTTTTGTGTCTCTTTTGTTGTGTCATCTTGTTGCATCAGCTCACTGCGCCTGGCTGCCACACCAGCTTGCTTTCTCCAGGAGGCACTGGGAACTGAACCTGGGACCTCCCACATGGTAGGCAGAAGTCCAATCGCTTGAGCCACATCTGCTTCCTATGTTTTTGTTCTTGTGTCTCTTGCTCTGTCATCTTGTTGTGTCAGCTTGCCGTGCCTGCCCATCGTGCTAGCTCACTGTCTTCTTTAGGAGGTACTGGGAATCAAACCATGGACCTCTCATGTGGTAGGCGGGAGCCCAATCACTTGAGCCACATCCTCTTCACTCTTCCTTCTGTTTTGTCAGTGTTTGTCTCATGTATTTTGGAGCACCCTGGTTTGGTGCATAGATATTTATGACTGTTTTATCTTCCTGGTGGATTGACCCTTTTATTAATATATAGTAACATATACTATGTTTCTTATAACTTTTTTTGCATTTAAAGTCTGTTTAGTCTGATATTAGTATAGCTACCCCTGCTCTTTTTTGGCTACTGTTTGCATGGAGTATCTTTTTCCAACCTTTTACTTTCAGCTGGTTTGTATCCCTGGGTCTATGATGAGTCTCTTGTAGGCAGCATATGGATGGCTCATTTTTTTTTTTTTTTTTCCATTCTGTCAGCCTGTATATTTTGATTAGGGGTTTTATCCATTCACATTCAGTAATATTATTGTAAATGTATTATTTATTTACACTGTTTTATTCTTTGGTTTTCATATATCATATCTTATTTTCATCTTTTTTTTTTTTTTAAACAAAATAAAAAAAAATGTCTCCCCACTCCCTTGTTTGCACTTGCTGTGTCTGTTCATCTTCCATGTTTCTTTAGGAGGCACCAGGATCTGAACCTGGGACCTCTGATATGGGAGGGAGGCACCTAATTACTTTAGTCACCTCCATCCCTGCTTTGTTGTGTCCCTCATTGTGTTTTTCTTCATGTCTCTTGTTGCGTCACCTTGTTGTGTCAGCTTGCCGTGCCTGCCTGTCACAACAGCTCGCTATCTTGCTCATCCTCTTTAGGAGGCACCAGGAATCTCCACTCCCTACTTTGTTTTGTCTCTCATTATGTTTTTCTTCTTGTGTCTTTTGTTGCATCAGCTTGCTGCTCCTGCCTGTCATGCGAGCTCGCTCTCTTCTTTAGGAGGCTCCAGGAACTGAACCAGGGTCTTCCCATGTGGTAGGTGGAAGCTTAATCGCTTGAGTCACATCCACTTCTTCGTCTGTCTTTTTACTCTTTTGTTTATCTTTTCTGCTATTCTTTCCTTCTATACTCTCCTTCAATCTTCTCACTCCTGCCATTTTCTTTCAGGTTTTTAGGCTCCTTTTAATACTTCCTGCAAAGGCAGATTATTTCTTCCTTCCCTCCTTCCTTCCCTCCCTCCCTCCTTTCTTTTTTTCCCTCCCTCCCTCCCTCCCTCCCTCCCTCCCTCCCTCCCTTCCTTCCTCCTTCCTTCCTTCCTCCCTTTCTTCCATTTCTTTCCTTTCTTTGTTTCTTTTTACAAACTCTCTCAGTTTCTGTTTGTTTGTGAATATTTTAAACTCACCTTCATATTTGAAGGCAATTTTGCTGGAAAAATAATTCTTGTCTGGTAATTTTTCTCTTTCAGTATCCTAATTGTATCATACCACTGTCTTCTTGCCTCCTTGGTTTCTGATAACAAATCCACACTAAGTCTTACTGGGCATCCCTTGTGTGTGATGGTTTGCTTCTCCCTTGTTGCTCCCTGAATATTCTCTTTATCCTTGACATTTCATATTCAGGTTTATTCTGATTGGGGTATGCTGCATTTGTTGGATATGTAAGTTCATTTCTTTCATGAGAGTTGGGAATTTTTCAGCCATTATTTCCTCAAATACTCTTTCTGCCCCCTTTCCCTTCTCTTCTCCTTTTGGAACCCCCATGACACATATATTGTTGGGCTTTGTGTTATCATTCATCTCTCTGAGTCCCTGCTTAATTTTTTTCCATTCTTTTCTCTCTGTTCTTTTCTCACTTCAATTTCAGCTGTTCTGTCTTCTGTATCTCTTATTGTTTCTTCTATCATTTAGAGTCTGCTGTTGAATGCCTCTATTGTGGTGTTTTGTTGTTGTTGTTGTTTTGTTTTGTTTTTTGTTTTTGAGGTACCAGGGCTGGGGATTGAATCCCAGACCTCATATATGGAAAGCTGATGCTCAACCACTGAGCCACATCAGATCCCCTTGAGTTGGTTTTTCCATTTGTTTGCATGCTGTTTGTTTGTTTGTTTTTAAGAGGCACTGGGGACCAAACCTGGGACCTCCCAGTGGGATGCAGGCACTCAACCACTGGAGCCATATCCGCTCCCTCTATTGTGTTTTTTTATATTACCTATCTCGTCTTTCATTCCTATGAGCTCTGCTATTTTTCTATTCATGTTTTCAAATTCTTCTTTGTGCTCACTCAGTGTCTTCTTGATGCATTTTTCTCTTTAGCCATGTTGTCTTTCAACTCATTAATTTGAGTTTGGAAATTTGTATGAATCTCATTGATTAGTTGTCTCAAATCCTGTGCTTCATCTGGGGCTTTGATATAATCCTTTGTTTGGGCCACTTCTTCCATTTTCTCAGAATGGCTTGTCACTTTTTGCTGAAGTCTATCTAGGCATCTGATTTGGGTGGTGAGTTTACTCTGACGCTCAATTTCTCTCTCTTTTGTAGGGGTTCAGTGGGGGGAGGCTGTGTTTTACTGTCATTCTTTGATTCTTGGTTCAACCTGTTCTAGGTCTTTAGGATTGTCCCTCTTGGTTGCTCAAATCTGGGTCATAGACCCAGTATTGGTTTGCAGACCCACTTCTAAGGTCCTTGGGGAGGGAGGAAGTAAAGGCTGGAAAAAGCTTCTTTACTTATTTACTTTTAATTCCCTCATTTTCTGATCACACTTTTCCCCAGGGCTGCCACATACATGTGTGGAGGTTGTGTACTACACAACTCTGTGGGGTGCCATTAACAATGAATACAAGGTGAATTGCATCTGCTAGAGTTTTGCAGTGAACAACTTAAAACAATTCCCATTCATAAGTAATTATTTCATTCTCTGCACTCTCTCAACATGGTTTATTTTCTTCATTTAAAAAAACACTTTTATAGCACCTACTATATGTCAGGTACTGACTAAAGATGAAAATGATCAGGTCTTGGCATTGAGAGGCTTGAAGCTGGGGTAGACAGGCCTATATTCAAATGTATGCTACAAAAGACTTGCACCTCTCTTTTACCCTTACTTTATTCTTCTCTGTATTAGAGTTGGTTGAGAGCTCTATTCTAGTACAAAATCCTTCAGGACAGAGGTCCTATCTTATTTATCACAGCCCACAATTGATACTTGGCTTTGAATCATATTAGGGCTCAAATAATGATTATTAAATTGTGTTAAAGGTACTAATAGTAACAAGAGCAACCATTTATTGGCTTTTCTTTTTTTTTTTTTTTTTTTAGTTACCCAAATTGTTTAATATACCTATGTATACATTTTACATCAGAACTTAAGTCCCAGTTATTCCATCTAAGTGTCTTGCTGAAACAAAACTAAAATGGTTTTCCAGGAAGTTTAAAATATATAGATATATATCAATGGGAGAATTCAATTCATTTTACTTCAAATATTTTTTGAAGATTTATTCTGGGTCAGGCATTTGGGAATAGAAAGGTACCCTGCTTTCATGGAGCTTATAATCTAGAAGGGGATCTAAGAATGACAGAAGAAAAAGTATTTTACTTTCCTTTGCTGACTCTTACATTTTTACAAGTTGATTCTAGAAGACCACTTCTAGTGAGAAAAGTCAGTTTCCATCTTTAATTTGAAGAATCATCTACATTCATGCTGCAAAGAAAACAATATTTTAAAAATTGCCCTGAAATAGAACAAACACATGGGGTAGGGGTAGAAACAGAGTAAAACCATTTGCATATGAATGACTTTACAGTTCAGTGTTTCAGTAACTCCTAGAATCTATTTACTACAGCTCTTTCTTTCACAGCCTAGGTCAGAGCCATCACAATCAAAAGGTTCTCTATTAACTATATCCCCATGTTTTAAAATTAGGTTGTTTTTTTCCCCTCACAGATACATTTTCTTAATCTGGAATCACCAGCTGCTTTGTAAGTATTTGGCTCCGCAAAAATCAGAAGGCACTAACGGACAGCCAACCCATCCCTATGGTGCCCTGAGTGAAGACAAGCCACCTTTGATATATGATGGACTAAAATCCCACTGCCTAAAGCATTTATTGGCTTTTCACATGGACCATTGCTAAACCTAGAATGTTGGATAATATGCATTTACTCTACATGTTTCCTTTTCTCATTGGTCACTGTGCTGGTTTTAGTCTTTTATAGACCCTAGAAATTTAGTTCTTAAGTTAAACCATTCCTGTACATGTAAACCTATTATATGTGGGATATTTTGGGTAGATTCAGTTAAGGAATCTTTTGATTAGATCACTTTTGATGAGATCACCTCTTTGATTAGATTGCGGGACCCAGGGTGGACCCTAGTCATTTTACTGGAGTCCTTTATAAAGGAGGCCTAAAAGCAGAGACACAGGGAAAAAGTGGCAGAGACAGAGAAACCTGGAGAGGCTGAGAGAGAGAGACCCCATAGGCCAGAGGCTGGAATCAGTAGAGCCCAGAGGCATGGAAAGAGTCCCCTGAGTGGCTGAAAGAGATGAGGCCTGGAGAGGAGAGATGAGCCATATGTCTGATCGCCCACA
This sequence comes from Tolypeutes matacus, assembly GCA_026826555.1. Taxonomy (NCBI): domain Eukaryota; kingdom Metazoa; phylum Chordata; class Mammalia; order Cingulata; family Chlamyphoridae; genus Tolypeutes; species Tolypeutes matacus. The sequence continues at coordinate 34,725,389 of JAKSZT010036119.1, forward strand.
GCTGAGTCTGGGAAGAGAGCTTTGCTTGATGCCACCATTACGCCCTGCCATGTGTCTGATCGCCTACAGCCAACCTTCGTGAGATAGCATCTCTGATGATTCCTTGATTTGGACATTGTCACAGTCTCAGACTATAAGCTTTTATCCTAATAAATTCCCATTATAAATGCCAACCCATTTCTGGTATATTGCATTGGCAGCCTTTAGCAAAGTCACTTGCCTAGACTTTGTTACCCAGCCTTCCTTGCAGTTAGGTGTAGCCATGCAACTGAATTCTGGTCAGTGGGATGTGGGCAGGGCTGATATGTGTTACTTCTATGCCTGGCCTATAAGAATCTTCTACTTAATCTTCCACATTCTCTCTTGTCTCATTCTGCAGCTTAATGGAGAGGACTCTGAAAATCTAGAAGAGGTGGAACTACAAGGTAGAAGGAGCCTGTGCCCTTGAGTTGCTATTTGAGGTATCATTGGGCAATCATGAATTCTTGCATTGCACTATTGCATGAATTAGAAATAAATTTTTATTGTTTAAAGCATCTGAAATATTGGAACTGCTTGTGACATCTATTAGCTTAGCTTGACTAATGTAACCTTTACAGATTGATCATGATTATCTACTTTTTTTATTTAAAAGAGTACCCAGTAAAAATTTCAAAACTACATTTACTACCCCTTTTAAGAATTAGCTCTTTCATTTTCCAACCAGAAATAATGGCCTTGCTCAATCTCTTACTTTTGCAATCTTCAAAATATACGTGTGTGGTAATAATACTAAAGAGCTAATCAACTTCTCCTAAAATATATTCTAATGATATCAGTGAAAACTCTCAGGTATAGAGTATCAAAGGGTCTCAGGGATCCTTACCACCAGTTTGGGCAGTGTTCAAGCCTTCTACAACAGGCTGCTGCCTAAGGAAGCTGTCATAAGAGGGGAATCCACTAAATGTTGGGGAAAAAAGAAGTAAATAAGGTTGACTTCTTTGATGACTCAGAATCAGTTTGGCAGTTGTCACAACTCCATGATTTGCATCATGCGACAACCTTACCACTTCCTGTTTTGATCCAGAGAAAGAGCTTCTAGAATGGAAAAGAGGAGGCCCAGTGTGTCCCTTTCTTCTTCCAGTTATTAAATACACATTTCCTGAGTATCTATCATGTGTACGACCCTGGGTATGTGTGTGTAAAGGTTCAAATAAACGTAATAAACAATACCTGCTTTTTTCAGGGAAGTTTTTAGACTGTTCGATTTGATAAGGCAAACAGCTGTTTGAAAGGCAGTATAGTGGAGAAAGTGCGCTGACTTTAATTAGACAGACTTGGCTTCAATTTCTGGTTCCATAAATTACTATGGCTTGAAATTGGGCACCTACTTAGCACGAATGAAATTCAGTTTCCTCATCTGTAATATTTTAGGATTATTGTAAGAATTGGAGCTCATAAACCTAAATTGCCTATGTAGTACTTAGAAAATAATAGGGGAACAAAACAAAACAAAACAAAAAAAGAAAATAATATGTGGTTAACAAATAATAGCAATTCTTATACAGAAAAACAAGGCCCCCACCAGACCAATTGGATATGTGGGAAATGGCAAATCATTGACACAAACAAGAAAACATGGATGAGAATGGAGGAAGAAAACCACATTGGATTGGAATGGACAAAATAGGTCATTAATATTTCTTAATTAAGACTTTCTTTATATTTCTAATTTAATGTGAATGTCACAGCTAAATGTACAACTCTCATGAAGGCCTTTCCAAAAAACATATAAAAGGAGAGAATAATCCATTGCTAGAAGAAAAGTTCCTGCATTGGATGAAAATATTCACAGTAGGCACCGATGATTCATATACATACACACATTTGTGTGTGTGTGTGTGTGTGTGTGATACATACATGAGGAATAAGCCATAAAAATTGTTGTTTATATGTGCAGGAACAAAGAATGATTACATAATTTCTAAAATTGTAGAAACCCAGAGCCATTATGGGAATCTTTCAATTCAAACCAATGATTTTACAATTGAGGTAACAGACTCAATTATGTGAAATAACTTGTCCGAAATCACACAAGTAGGTAATTGCTGAGGCAGTTCTGAGATCTCGATATCCTGGATTTCCAGCCCAGGGCCTTTACCTTAGCTCCTTCCAAGTCAAAGTTGGAGGAGTTAGTCTATGATGACACTGGGGAGAGCTTCTTGGAGGTCTTAGATCCAGGGAGTGAAGACATCCCACAAAAACAGTACTATGGACACAGGTCATGCTTGAACAAACACTCTATCAAGAGAGTCTGGAAAATACTGTCAAAAATAAAGTGTCCTCATTTATTGAGCACTTGCTATGTGTTAGGCACTGTGCTAAATGCTTTACATATATAATTCATTGGTTCATTCACCTGAATTTTTATTTATGCCTACTATATGGCAGACATCTATGCTACATGCTGTGGATACAGCAGTGAAAAGATATTCATGGTTTCTGCCTTCATGGAACCACCAGCCTTCCCCACAACAATTTCCTAAAATTTGTTTGTTTGTTTGTTTATTGCTTCCATCTTATAGATAAGGAGAACGAGGCCCGGGGGGGGGGCAATGATCACTATACATTGACCACCTACCTCAGGCTGGGCAGTGTTACAAGCACTCTCTGTGCATTAGCTGAGTTAATCCTCACAACAGCCCTATGAGGCACAGACAGATTAAGTAATTGATTCAAGATCACACTGGTAGTAAGTAGTAGTACAAGGACTGAAATCAAGGCTGCCTGCTATCAGTGCCCATGATCTTTTTTTTTAACTTTCTTTTTTTAATATATATATTTTTCAATTAGAGAAGTTGTAGCTTCATGGAAAAATCATGCAGAAAATACAGAGTTCTCATATACTCCCTATGATAAATCACTGGGGTGGTACCTTCATTACAATTGATGAAAGGATATTATTATAATTGTACAATTAATTATAGTCGATAGTTTACATTAGGGTTCCTTGTTTGAGTTATACAGTCCTATGCTTTTTTAAAAAATTATTTTATTCCAATAATATACATAAAACATGAAATTTCCCCATAATCACATTCAAATATATAACTCAGTGGTATTAATTACATCCACAAAGTTGTTCTGCTATCATCACCATCCATTACCAAAACTTTCCCATCATCCCAAACAGAAATTCTGTACCAGTTAAGCATTAACTCCTCATTCCCAACCCCAGAAATTAGAAAGAAAAAAAAAAAAAAGAATTTCTGGCCCAAGACATGATGGGAAGATATTTTGGGTAGAATCCTTACTTCTTCCATCCCTACCAATTAACACTAATTTGTCAATTAGTCCTGAGCTGTCTTGTGCAATGCATGTGTCTGTAGTAATACTCAAACCTTTAATATTGGATAGAAGCCACCAAATTTGAAAACCTTTCCTCTCTGAGCCAGGCAAGGAGTTCTCCCAACTCTTACTCCCTTGTGAAAAAAAAATACAAAGGGATTGCCCATGAACTTTTCTGTTTGTTTGTTTTTGCCTATGATCATAACCTCTACATTATACTGACAGGTTGGATCCCTGCTCTTATTTTGATCTTTTAAAGATGATGCATGTTATATCAAAACTCTGTTGGGGGAAGTGGGTGTCACTCAGTGGTTGAGCACTGCTTCCCCTGTACAATGTCCTAGGTTTAATTCCCAGTTTCTCCTAAAAAACACAAACAAAAACTCTGTTGGACTTCTGGGAAGATGGTGGATTAGAAAGACACAGATGTCTCTTCTCTCCCAGGAAATAGGTAAAGGACAGGCAGAAACAGGCTGGAAAAAGTCTTCTAGGGTTTAGGACCAGGGGAAGACTGGACACTACCCAGTGGAGAGAGGGGCAAAGGAAAAGAATTGCGATGGCAAACGGAGTTAAAAGATGCAGCTGCAAATGCTGGCACCCTTCCCCAAACTATAGACACTTTTGAATTATCAGGCCTTGGGACCCGGTGGCTACAGCCAAAGGAGGTCCCAGGGATCCACCTCCCCAGGAAAGGGGAGAGAGAGGGACTCAGCCTAAGGCTGTCTCAGCTTTTGACCCACAAATCTTGTCTGCTTTGTCCAACGAGCCTTTCCAGGCCAGGTAGGGCAGTGCCATTGTTTGACTTGGGAGCGAGCAAGAGATAAAAGAGATCTGAGCCTCTCAATTTCCCTTTCTACTAAGCAGGTCAGGTTGTTGAGGATTAAAAAGGGGAGTGGAATTATTTCCTACCCAGGAAAATGGAGGGGGCTACCAGCAGGTGTTTGAAGAACTACACCTGTGAAAGTTTGAATTATAAGCCTCTTAGCCTCCAGGCAGGAACCTCTGTCACATTGATCTGGTCCGTGTTGCAGCAAAAACACTCAAAGCAGGCAATGAACTGAGAGGACTGCCACAAAGCGTCATCTGCTGGCAGACCAAAGAAGTGCACACGAGGAAATTAAAAGTAAAGTTAAGGCTTTTTCCTCCCTCTCCAAGGCCCTAGGAAGTGGGTCTGTAACCTATTACTGGGTCCAGGGTCCAGATTTAAGCAACTAACAGGGACAAAATAAGTCATTAAGACCCAGAAAAGGTTGAACCAAGAATCAAAAAAAAAAAAAAAATGACAGTAACACACAGCCACCCGCCACTAAAACCCTAAGAAGGAGAGATAAATTGAGCATCTGAGTAAACTCACCACCCTAATCAGAAGCCTAGACATCAGCAAAAAAATACAAGTTATGCTAAGAAAATGGAAGAAATGGCCCAAGAAAAGGAATATATCAAAGCCCCAGAAGAGACAGAACTTGAGACAACTAATCAAAGAGATGCACACAAGTTTCCAAAATCAAATTAATGAGTTGAAGGACAATATGGCTAACAAGATAAAGGACATCAAGAAGATGAGTACAAAAAGAATTTGAATACTTGAATAGAAAAGTAACAGAGCGCATGGGAATGAAACACATGATAGGTAAGATCAAAAACACATTAGAGCCATACAACAGCAGACTCAAAATGACAGAAAAAAGAATAAGTGATACAGAAGAAAGAACAGCTGAAATTGAAGAGAGAAAAGATGGGGAAAAACAGAGCAGAGGCTCAGGGAGTGGAATTATAACACGAACAACAACATATATGTCATGGGAGTTCCAGAAGGAGAAGAGAGGGTAAAAAAAGGTAGAAAGAGTATTTGAGGAAGTAATAGCTGAAAATTTCCCAACTCTCATGAAAGAAACGAACTTACATGTCCAAGAAACACAGCGTATCCCAATCAGAATAAATGTGAAAAGACCTATTCTGAGACACGTTCTACTCAGAATGTCAAATGTCAAAGATAAAGAGAAAATTCTGAGAGCATCAAGGGAGAGCAAACCATCACATACAAGGGATGCCCAGTAAGATTAAGTGTGAATTTCTCATCAGAAACCATGGAGGCAAGAAGATAGTCATATGATATAATTAGGATACTGAAAGAGAAAAACTGCTAGCCGAGAATTCTTTATCCACCAAAATTATCCTTCAACTATGAAGGTGAATTGAAAACATTCACAAGCAAACAGAAACTAAGAGAGTTCCTAAAAAATATTAAAGGAAGCCTTACAGCCTGAAAGAAAAAGATAGGAGAGAGAGGCTTGAAGGAGAGTACAGAAGAGAGAACAGCAGGAAGGGTAATCAAAAGAGTAAATAGACAGATGAAAATAAGATATGACATTATGAAAACCAAAGAATGAAATGTGGAAGTAAATAATGCATTTACAGTCATACCATTGAATGTGAATGGATTAAACTCCCCAATCAAAAGATATAGGCTTACAGCATGGATAAGAAAACATGAGCCATCCATACAAACCAGCTGAAACTGAAAGGTTGGAAAAAGATACTCCATGCAAATAGTAGCCAAAAAAGAGCAGAGGTAGCTATACTAATTTTGGACAAAAGACTTTAAATGCTAAAAAGTTATAAGAGATACAGAAGACTATTAAATTTTTTTTTTTTTTTTTGTAAGTAAATAATAGTTGTATTTAGGCTATTACAAATGCAGGTTATCCTCAAGGCCACATACATTCTGCTTCACTGCTGCTTGCACTCTGCTGGGTTTTGTTCCTTCTTGGGGTCATAGTCTGGATCATTTTCCTCATCTCCTTCCTCTTCCCCTTCCTCATCTGCTTCTTCACCTTCTTCATCATAATCATCATCATCATCTTCAATAGCTTCTCCAGTAAAGTATAAAACTGATCTTGGGATTATACGCTCACGTAAAAAATGACCAATTTCAAAGTCTGCAGCAAGTATAGCTTCAGCATCGTCATCCAGATCTCCACTCTCAGGAACTTCAGGAGGAGCAAAAAAATTAAAGAAAGAGTCATTGGAAACGGTTTTAGTCACAGTATGAACTGTCCCACGTCCCTTGTGTTTCTGCTTTTTCTTAATGGTTTTCAAAGTGACATTCTTTCCTTTTTTCCAATCTATCTGACACCCTGTACAACCCATAATTTCTGGTCCATCAAAAGAAAAGGGATCAGAATCATCTGGTTCTGACCTCATCCTGTATGTCTTTGTCAACACTTCATTTGTGAAATACTCATTGGGTTCAAAGTGAAATTCTAAGACAAAACTCATAGGCTGGCCAGCGTCTGAGAACTTCACTTTAATATCCTTCAAGTGCTTCAGAATAGGTTCATCATGTTCCTGAACCATATCACTGAGCAAGTCAACATTCTTAAAAACAGTCAACCAAAATTCAGGAATTCCTTTGGGGTCTTCTTTTTCTTCATCCTTTTTCTCATCTTCAATCTTGGCTTTTTCTTTCAGCTCCTCCGAAATTTCATCTTCCTCATCTGGTTTCCATTCACATTCTTCTTCCGTAGGTTCATAAATTGCATTGATGATCTCGAATCGCTTATCAAATAGAGGTTGATAGAGAACAGCGTATTTTCTTTCAAGATCATGAACTTCCTCATAGAAATTGGCTTCTATCTGTGCACATTTAACTTGAAGGTTTTTGAGGGCATTCACTCGTCTTTTAACTACCCTTGGCAAGCTTTCAATGTATCCTGTTGGTGTTTCTACCAGACCATCAAGTCTTTCTTGAAGGGCTGCAAGAATCTGAGGATTTTGCATCATTTGAACAGTCAGCTGATGTGCTTTGATTTTTGATTCTTCACCAGTTTCTTCTTCTTCTACTTCTTCAACATCATCCAAATCTTGATCAAGTTCAGACTGTTCTTTGTTGTCAATGTCTGCCATGTTGTAAGAACTCCAAATATCGGTAGCTAGTACGGGGAGCCAGGCGGCCGGAGCTGCGCAGGCAGTGACTCAGGGCGGCAGCGGGAGGAGCAGGAGGCGGCGCCGCGAGCAGACGGCGCTAAAAAAGCTTAAATATTAATAAAAGGGAAAATCCACCAGGAAGAAATAAGAGTCATAAATATCTATGCACCTAACAGTGTGCCCCAAAATACATGAGACAAACTCTGGTAAACTGAAGGGAGAAACAGACATTTCTTCAATAATAGTTGGAGACTTCAACACACCATTCACATCATTCAATAGAAAAACTATACAGAAGATCAACAAGGAAACAGAGAACTTGAACAATATGATAAATAAGCTAGACCTAATAGACATATATAGAACATTGCATCCAAACTCAGCTGATTATACATTCTTCTCAAGTGCCCATGGATTGTTCTTCAGGGTAGAACATATGTTAGGTTACAATGGAGCTCTCAACAAATATAAAAAGATTGAAATTATACAAAGCATCCTTTCAGATCATAATGGAATTAAACTGGAAATCAATAATAGACAGGAAAGAGGAAAATTTGCAAATGTGTGGAGGCTAAACAACACACTCCTAAATAATCAGTGGGTCAAAGAAGAAATTGCAAGTGAAATCAGCAAATATATTGAAACAAATGAAAACAAGAACAGCTTATGAAAACTTATGGGATACAGTGAAGGCAGTCTTGAGAGGGAAATTTATAGACCTAAAGCCTGTATTAAAACAGAAGAGCTAAACTCAAAGCTTTAACTGAACAACTGGACAAAGTAGAAAAAGAACAGCAAATCATTCCCAAAGCAAGCAGAAGGAATGAAATAATAAAGATTAGAGCAGAAATAAATGAAATTTAGAACAACAAAACAATAGAGAAAATCAACAAAACCAAAAACTGATTCTTTGAGAAGATCAATAAAATTGACAAACCCCTAGTTAGACTAACAAAGGAAAAAATAGAGAAAATGCAAATAAATAAAATCAGAAATGAAATGGTCTAAGTTACGACTGACCCCACAGAAATAAATAGGATCATAAGAGGATAACAGAAGAAACTGTATGCCAACAAACTAGACAACAGAGATAAAATGGACAAGTTCCTAGAAATGCACACACGACCTACACTGATGCTACAAGAAATACAAGAACTTAACAAACCAATCACATTTAAAGAGATTCAAACAGTCATCAAAAATCTCCCAACAAAGGTAAGCCCAGGATCAGATGTCTTCACAGGTAAATTCTACCAAGCATTTCGAGAAGAATTAACACCAATCCTGTGTAAACTCTTCCAAAAAATTGAAGAGGAGGGAAAATTACCCAACACATTTTATGAAGCCAGCATCACCCTAATACCAAAGCTGGATAAAGACACTACAAGAAAAGAAAATTATAGCCCAGTTCCTCTAATGAACATAGATGCAAAAATTCTCAACAAAATACTTGCAAATAGAATTCAACAGCATATCAAAAGACTTATATACCACGGCCAAGTGGGATTTATTCCAGGTATACTAGGGTGGTTCAACCTAAGAAAACCAACTAACATAATACATCACATTAACAAATTGAAAGAAAAAAACCACATGATCATCTCAATTTAGAAAAGGCATTCGACAAAATCCAGCATCCTTTCTTGATAAAAACACTTTGAAAGAGAGGAATAGAAGGAAAATTCCTCAATATGATAAAACACATATATGAAAAACCCACAGTCAACATCATACGCAATGGAGAAAGGTTTAAGGTTTCCTCCTAAGATCAGGAACAAGACAAGGATGCCCACTGTCACCATTGTTATTCAGCATTGTCCTAGAAGCTCTAACTAGAGCAGTTAGACTAGAAAATAAATAAATAAAAGGCATCCAAATTGGGAAAGAGGAAGTAAAATTCTCACTATTTGCAGATGACATGATCTAATATTTAGAAAATTCTGAAATTTCTATGACAAAGCTAATTGAGCTAATAAATGAGTTCAGAAAAGTGGCAGGATACAGGATCAACGGGCAAAAATCAGTAATATTTCTGTATCCTTTAACTGAAAAATCTGAGGATGAAATCATGGAAAAAATTCCATTACAATAGCAACAAAACACTCAAATACCTAGGAATTAATCTAACCAAAGAAGTACAGGACCTATATTCAGAAAATTACAAAACTCTGCTAAAAGTAATCAGTGAAGACCTAAACAATTGGAAAGACATTCTGTGTTCATGGATTGGAAGATTAAATATTGTGGAGACATCAATCCTACACAAACTGATTTATAGATTCAACGCAATACCAATCAAAATTCCAACAGCTTACTTTACAGACATAGAAAAGGCAACTAACAAATTCATTTGGAAGGGAAAGTGCACCCGAATAGCCAAAAGCATCCTAAAAAAGAAGAGCGACATGGGAGGACTTTCACTGCCTGACCTGAAACATATTAAAAAGCTACACTGGTCAAAACAGCATGGTACTGGCATAAAGATAGACACACATTGATCAGTGGAATAGAATTGAGGGCCCAGAAATAAACTCTCACCTCTACAGCCAACTGGTTTTTGATAAGCCTCCCATATCCATGTTGATGGGACAAAATAGTTTCTTCAACAAATGGTGCTGGGAGAACTGGATATCCGTAAACAAAAGAATGAAAGAGGACCCCTATCTCACTCCCTATACAAGAATCAACTCATAATGGATCAAAGATCTAAATATAAAAGTCATGGGAAGCGGCTGTGGCTCAATCAGTAGGGCTCCCGTTTACCATATGGGAGGCTCCGGGTTCGGTTCCCGGGGCCTCCTGGTGAAGGCAAGCCTGCCCGCACGGCGTGGTTAGCTGACCCAGCGAGCACAAGCAGCAAGGGGGGGATACATGAATAAATATAAAAGTCAGGATCATAAAACTACTAGAAGAAAATGTAGGATAACATCTTCAAAACCTTGTGGTAGGTGGTGGTTTCTTGGATCTTACACCCAAAGCATGCACAACAAAAGGAAAAATAGATAAATAGGACCTTGTCAAAATTAAACACTTCTGCACTACAAAGAAGTTTGTCAAAAAGGTGAAATGCAGCTGACTCAATGGAAGAAATTATTTGGAAATCACGTCTGATAATGGTTTAATATCCATGATATATAAAGAGATATTACAACTCAACAATAAAAAGACAAATGATCCGATTAAAAGATCTTTGGGATTTGGAGGTTGTCCTGAGTACTGTTGTGGCAATGGATGTAGGCCATTTTAAATCAGCACACACCACTCAGAACTGAGTGGGAAAGAGTGTGGTCTATGATGTGAACTGTGGTCTAGGGTTGGTGGTAAGGCCCCAGATGTGTAAGTCCATTGAGGGTGGTGGGCCACACTATGGGAGATGTTTGTGTGGGATGTGGTGGGAGGTGTGGGAGGTGCGCAACATGGGAGTCCCAGGGGGTTCTGTGTAGTATTTTCGGTAATCTAAGCACCTCTTAAAATATATTTATATATAAATAAATAAATAAAAGAAGTGGAAACAGAGAGATGGAGAGGTGAGGAATTTTCTTGTTTATTGTTTGTCATTTTTTGTTTACTATTATTGTTGAAATAATGAAAATACTCTAATAATGATTGAAATGATGAATGCACAACTATGAGATTATACCAAAACTATTATTGTACACATTGAATGAATTGTATACTTTGTTAATATGTACCAATAAAATAGATTTAAAAAATAAATAAATAAAAATAATTTACAGATCACAAAAAAAAAAAAGATCAGCAAAAGACTTTTGTAGACATTTGTCCCAAAACAAAACAAAAACAAAAACAGTGAAAAAAAAAAAAAAAAAAAAAAAAAAACCAGTGAAAAAAACACATGAAAAAATGTTCAACATCCCTAGAGATCAGGGAAACGCAAATCAAAATTACAATGAGATATCATTTCACACCTATCAGAATGGCCACTATTAAACAGATAGAGAAGTACAAATGTTGGAAAGGATATGGAGATATAAGAACACTTATTCATTGTTGGTGGAAGTGTAGAATGGTATAGTTCCCCAAAAAAGTTGAATATAGATTTGCCATGTGACCCAACAATATCATCACTGGGTATATACCCATAAGAACTTAGAGCAGTGACATGAACAGACATTTGCACACTGATGTTCACAGCAGTGTTATTCACAATTGCCAGAAGTTGGAAACAACCCAGGTGTCCATCAACCAATGAATGGATGAGCAAACTATGGTGTATTCACATGATGGAATATTATGCAACTGTAAGAACAAATGAAGTCGTAAAGCATATGACAACATGGATGAACCTGGAGGACATTATGTTGAATAAAGCAAGCCAGACACAAAAGGACAAATACTGTATGACTGCACTATTATGAACTAAATATATTGTGTAATCTCATGGAGTTACTAGCTTGACTATGGGTCACCAGAAAATAGAATGAGTTTAGAGAATGGAATGCAGAAGGTTAACATGTGAAAATTGGTAAAAAAGGTGAAAGCCCAACATAATGTTTGTAACTAGCAGTATTATTATGTGACTATGAAAGTGATTTAAAGGGAAAGTCTAAAAAGAAAGCTTAAAAATGTAACATGGAACTGTATAGCATAGTAAAACCACATGTGAACTACAAATATGGGTAAAATTGTATATATAAGATCGTTTTTCTTCACAGGTGAATAAATGTATGTTATTGCTACAAAATGGTAATATCAGACAAAAAACACATTATGCTAAGTGAAAGAAACCAGTACTACACAAAGTACTACATATTGTATGATTCCATTTATATAAAATGTAAATATGAATCAGTTAAGAAAGATGGAATTACATTAGTGGTTAGGTAGGGCTGGGGAAGGATAGGGGGATTGAGGGGTGACTGCTAAGGTAGTGGCTTTTTTTTTGAGTAATGAAATTGTTCTAAAATTTTTTGTGGTGATGAACGCACAACATTGTGATTATACTAAAAGCCATTGATTATATACTTAGGATAGATTGTATGGTATGTGAATATATCTCAATAAAACTGCTTAATAAATAAATAAACAATTGTGTAAGCACAGCTAGAAATATCAGCTATGTACAGCAGGGGAAACATTGGGAGGCAAAGAATTTTCTTGTTTGTCTGTTTTTTTATTTATTATCATTATTCGTGAAATAATGAAAATGCTCTACTAATGACTGAAGTGATGAATGCATCACTATGTGATTATACCAAATACCATTGATTGCACTTTGGATGAATTGTATGCTTTATTAATAGGTATCAATAAAGTTGATTTGTTTAAAAAAAACAAAACCCTGTTGGTGAGGGCTAGGATCTGGGAAGTATAAATTAATTTGTCTATAGACACATTGGTATTCTCAGCAGATGTGTGTAGACAGATAATATTTGCATGAGTGCTTACTATGTGTCAGAGAGTTTTACATAAATTAGGCCATTGAATTTTCACAGCAGGACCCTGAGGTAGCAACTATCCTTGTACTCATTTATAGAAAAAGAAACTGAGATAGAGAGAGATTAATAACTTGCCCAGCATCTCCCAGATAGGAAATGTCTGAGTTGGGATTTAAATATTAGCTGTCCAGCTTTAGAATCTGAGATGTTAAGACATCCTGTGAGTGTGCACTTAGGATTTCCAGGAAAAGCACTTAGCATAGTGCTAGCTTTCTGTAGGTCCTCACTATAGCAGGAAAATGGTAAGTAGGAGGAATATATAAGTCTAGAAAGAACCTGGAAATTATTAAGGAGTGAGGGCTGCTGGTAGCAATATTGTAAGATCTGCATTTGGGCAAAAATATGTATTTCTGCAAGACTGGGTTTGTCTCATTTAAATATAGCAAGTATCTACGTAAACATTCACACACCTAGTAGAGAGTAATTTCTGTAGAACTTTATATGTTTAGTCATAAAATTTATCATATAATATAATTTACCCATCTGTTTAAGCTATGTTGTTGAAAGGTATGGGCACATTACTTGAAAATAAAATGGACTCGAACAATTTTCAGTTTCATGTAAATTCTATTAAAAAAGAATAAAACACTAAAAGCACAAAATCTCTCCATTCTTTCCCACCATGTGTGTTTCTTTGAGGTTTAATAATATAAATAAAGCAGTTTGAAGATGAAATACAAAAGAGTGAACATCAATCTAGAAACATTTGAAGAAGCAAGTATTATATCCCAGTGTTGCCAGGCTTTCAGAGTAAATGAGATAGAAAACAGAATGAGAGCTCTTGTTTGTTCTATCAAGAAAGCATAAATATTGGCTCTGTATTAAACCAACCTCTTGCAGCTGTACACCAGCTCACAATTTTTAAATTCCCAGGGAAACAAAAATCAATTTCAGCCATATAAGTCTCTCTATAAATCTATTATGCTTTTTTCCAAATATTTTCTCATCAAGAAGTTTGGAACAAAACTTTTTTTGAAAGAAAAAGCCTCCAGTTCACCTATTACACCATTATAAATATTTGTACAACTTCCAGTAACATTTCTTAGTAAATTTCAACGTCGGTTTAACATGCCACTGACAGCTCAGCATTAATGTCAATACATTTCATTATTTGGCAAGATAATCACTCATAGCAATAGACTGGAATTCTGATTGCCATTTTCATATACTACATTTCACTTTCGTCACAGCACACTAGCTGGTTGTTCTTGCCTTTTCTTGCCCTCTTGGCAAGATTCTCATTTCTGAATTTATATTAAAAATTTGTTTTCTCTGTTAAAACTTAGACTGAGCTAAGTGATTACTGTTTTAATCCCAAATCAATATGTGTAGGCAGGTCTTGAAAGAATTCGAATCGCTATAGCCCTTATTCCTATTTCAGATGGCTAATAATGCTATTGGGTTGTTTTCCATGGGGCTCATTTTATACATCCTGTTTGTAGGAAATAGGACCACCGCTATAGTGACTATTGTGCACATGGGCTCAAACAAAGAAACGGATGTGATATTTATTTTCTGGGGTTTTTAAGAATCTGTACTAGCAAAGTGAAGTGTTATACATACTTTCTAAAGTTTTGAGAAATAGAGTAGAATGTTTGTCTCAACCTTTAGTGTGCATTAGAATCACCTGGAGAGCTGGTTAAAACAGATTCCTGGGTCTCACAACCAGATAGTCTGATTCAGTATATCAGTGGGGAGCTTGAGACTTTGATTTCCAACAAGCTTCCAGGTGATGCTGATGCCGTCAGTTCCAGGACCACTCTTTGAGGAATAGAGGAATGGCATGGAACAGTTAAGAACAAAGGCTTTGGTGTTAAACAGTCTTGGGTTAAAACTTGCCTTTCCCATTTATAGGTTTGTTGACCTGGAGCAATATACTTAACCTATTTTTTTTTAAAAGCCTTAGTCTCCTGATCTGCTCAAAAGGGGTTTTGTAAGAATTAGATAAAATAATGTCTGTACGATACTTGGAGTAGTCCTGCACACCTACCTGAGAAGTGCTTAATAAATGATAGCCATGATTATTAGAACTGATGTATTATTCTTTTCTGGGATCCATCTGGTTGAATAGGCAGTGCTTCGGCTTCATGTCCTAGGGTATCTGGCAAATTATTTTTAGGGACTCTAGATTAGAATTTGTCTGAATGGTTGGTTGGCAAATACTCAGGGCATGAATTGTTCAGGTGGGCCCAAAAACACTTAGATATTTTGACCCTTGGGCTTTGCTTGAACAGGAACTCCAACTAAACACCATACTGAAGATGTGTTTGATTTTCTGTCCTCTGGCTTATTTTTCACTTAAATAGCTTTATAGTCCCACAGTTCCACACTTACATCTCCTTATGAATGATCTTTTTTAAGAGCAACGAGTTTATTTTCAAAATCAAGCTCAAGTCTTTGGAGACTAATATCCTGTCTCTCCATATTTTGCTATTAAGGGGCCTGGTGTCCTGCCAAAACAACATATTAATAAATTTAAGCTTGAGGTTTCATTGTCATGTGAACGTTGGAATTGGCTCTCAATTACACAAAGCAGCCAATTCAACAGGATGCATGTACTGGATTTACAACAAACATGTCTGTGAAAGAATGACTCTAAAATCCGGATTTTGTGGTTTGTTTTTAATTTGTTAAAAAGCATGATCCACCAGTCACAAGAATTGTCAGCCGATTCAGGCCAATAAAATAAAAATAATTTATTTTGAGAAATATATGATTTTACTTTAGTCAAGTGTTAATAAATTTGTCTCGCATTCAATCATTTATTCAGCATTCATTCAACAATTGTTCACTGAGTCCCAGCTCTGTGGAAGGTGCTGGGTTAGATGCTGGGGAAAATACCTCACTATCTCAGACCTTACAGTACAGTGAGAAAGGAAACAAACAAACAGACAAACAAACAATTAGATCTCTTTTTTTTTTTTACCGGGAGGTACCGGGGATCGAACCCCGGTCTCTCCATATGGTAGACGGACGCCGAACCTCTTGAGCCACATCCGTTTCCCTAGACCTCTTTTTAACAGGCTGATAAATTCCCAGTCTTTACCAGTTAAGAAGCTTTAGAAAGTAAGCCTATTGTTTGTGCTCATACCCAATGTCCCATGAATTTGTTAACCATCGCCCAAAGCTTCAGATACATATGCAGCGCTACCTTCCAGAACTAAGATCCTCCAGAGCTTCTAACCCAAAGAAGAACTTTACATTTCTTCTGGTTTCATTTGTAAAATTGAATTTAGAGGAGGCAAATAGTTAAAGACAGCTTTGCAGCTTGCAGCTAACAGTTACGTAAACTTCTTAGCAGTTACCTCTTTGGAGGAAGGTGTTATAAAAATTAAAACAAAATGACATGATTGAAGACAGAGTGCTAATCTGATGGGGGTGGGGAGCTTTTCAAACAATGTGGACATTTACATTTATGTGACATTAGAAGGAACACAAGGATTGGATGAAACTGTGGAAATGCTCCAAATTTATCTCACTTTATTCCCAAACAGGGCCTCTCAGCCCCAGCCTGTGAGGCCAGCTCTTTGCCATGCCTGCACACAATTTGCTCTTTCTTGCTTCTAGAATGCATTCCTCCTGTGCTGTTTTCTTTACCTGAAATGCCCTCCCCAAATCTTCCACATCTGCTCAAAGGTTCATCTCTAAGAAATCTTTCCTGATTAACTCCTTTGCTTTCCCAAACAATCCTTCGTTGCAAAGTTTGTATGCCACCATGCACATCTCACTCTATTGTGTCCTTGTGTTGATTTGAGGTTGTAGTTCTATCTCCCTAACTACTCCTTGAGCTCCTCCAAGATGAGCCTAGAGTCTAGATTTTCCCAATCTTTTGTGTCCTCCATTGGCCCTCCTAGAGTGTTGTGCAAGTAAAATGGAAATAAAACTTACTGAATGAAAATTGGACTAGGTGCTGAGAGCCAACAAATGTTCTGAGGCAAATGAATCAAGAAATGCAAGGAAGTACAATAAAATCCTGGCTCCAGAACCCAGGGGTCGGGAGTGAGGGAGCGGCGTTCTGGATAAGTGAGTTTAATAGATGGCTGAAGTTTTATCCTTTTAAACACCACAAGTTTTCATTATCTTGGTTGGCAACAGTTCCAATATATTTATCTTCCCTGCCTTCGAAAACAGTGCATTATAAATATAATCCAGCTTGATGGCTCAGGGTTGTCATTAAAAGTGGTATTGTGCTATAACACTGTGAAGCCCTCAGGCCCTTCTGAGGTATGCAGAACTGTTTGTCCCTATTCTAAATGACTGCAGATTGCTGTGTTTTTATTGTTGCTTTGTTTTTTTAGTTTTTCTGGGTCCTCCCTGCTGCTGGACTGTCAATCTTGCTGATGTCCGTGTGACTGACTCTACCATTTCTACTTCCTACTCCTAAATTTGCTGCTCCTCATCTGAAATGAGTTAGGAAATCAAATACCCAGGCTCACTGTGATTGTTGTCATGATTATTATTGTTAGAAATGTGTGTAAACTGAGAGCAAAGGGCTCTGTGTGAGGCCTTGCCAGGGTCTCCATGGCTAAAGTGCAAGAGTGAAACACATGTAGGTTGTAAACATTTAG
Organism: Tolypeutes matacus; assembly: GCA_026826555.1. NCBI lineage: Eukaryota > Metazoa > Chordata > Mammalia > Cingulata > Chlamyphoridae > Tolypeutes > Tolypeutes matacus. The sequence continues at coordinate 34,742,670 of JAKSZT010036119.1, forward strand.
TTTGGTTGCTCTGAAGTCTTTTTAATTTATTTCCTATTCTTTTTAAAAAAAATTATTGTGATAACATATATATAACATCAAATTTGCCATTTTTTAACCCTTTTTAAAGTCTCCAGTTCAGGGGCATTAATTACTTTTACCATGTTGTGCTACCATTGCCACAATTCATTCTAATCTTTTCCATCACCCCACACAGAAACTTTGTACCCATGAAGCAATAACTTCTCATTCTCCACATCCCTCTCCCCCAGCCCCTTATAACCTCTAATCTACTTTCTGTCTGTATGAATCTGTCCATTCCAGAAATTTACAATAAGCGGAGTCATACCATTTGTGTCCTTTTGTGTCTGGCTTATTTCACTTAGCATAATGATTTCAAGGCTCATCCGTGTTGTAGTATGTATCAGAATTTCATTCCTTTTTATGGATGATAATATTCCACTTATTTTTTTCCTACTTTTACTTTTCTGTCCTGAAAATAAAACTTTCTGGATATATGTCTTCCATATAAACTGGGAATTCAGTCATTTATTCAACAAATAATTATTGAACAACTTACAAAGTGCAAGATACATGCTAGGTGCTAAAGGAGAGATGGCAGTGCTGGCCTTTTAGACTAGATACTCTATGCCTGTATTGCTTACTCTTTTCTCTACTGCACTAGCTTATGTTGGTACTCAATAAATTTTTGTTGAATGAATGAAATGCACTTTATAGTTATTTTCTTTTTAAAATATTTTTTATCTTTTTTCTTTTTTGCTTTTTATTTTTTAAATTTTCTTTAACTTCATAATTTCAGTAGAGATAAGAAGATATTCTTTCTCTCTCTCTCATACACACACACACACATAAACAATCAAGCTTATAATGTAAACTGTAGTAAGGGTCATAATAGATATATGACTAAAGTATGTATAAGGAACTAAAGATTATTTCCTGCTGGAGAATCCAGAAGAGCTTCATGGAAGAGGTAGTAGCATTGACTGGCACTCGAGGGATGGGGTCATAGTACAATTATTTATTCATATATCTATTATGACCCTTACTATAAACTTGTGTGTGTGTGTATGAGAAGTAAGAGAGACAAGAATGTCCTGGAAAAAGCCCAGAGGCTGGAATGGGCAGGGTGTATTTGGGAGATGATTAATATATTTTGGGCAGACTATGTGTAAGGGAGGAGGAGAAGGTCAGATTATAATGTTATGTTGAGGTCAGAGCATGGATGAGCCTTGAATGTCAGGCTAAAGAGTTTAGACTTTTCTTAATAGGTAATGGGGAGGAGTTGAGAGATTTTGAGTTGGGAGGTGACATGCCTAGAGCAGGGCTTTAGAAAGATCATTTTAGTAGTGGTTGGAATTTAGGAGTTGAAGGAAAACAAGGCTGAAGATGACTCCAAAGGTATAGTTTAGAGGTACCTGAACGAGGATGTTGGCAGTGGGAACAGCAGGGAGGGAAGGAATGTCAGGGATGCTTCAGAGAGAGAATAAGAGGACCTGGCAACCAATTTGTTTGTCAGGGTGACACACTGAATCTAATTCCATGTAACATCCTTTCCAGAACTCAGAGTCCAGAAGAATAGGCTTTAGAGAGATGGTAATGAGTTTGATTTGGGACATGCTGAAGTGTGAGAGTGAAATGTTGATAGCTCTGTTGTAAAAAGCATGAATGGGAAACTGCACTGAAAAATCCTAAAGGGACACCAAATACTCATAAAATGAGAGCTTAAGTGGAATCAGCCCAAAAAAACAGAGGTAAAAGACCCACATCTTATTTTTAACCCTTCTTTATATGACTATATTAAAAATCATTAATTTTTCTTTTCAAATAGCTTTCAAGTGAACCTTCTGAAAAAAACTTTTAGTTGTTTTTCCTAAGAGATTACTCTTGATAGGCATAGGGCATGATGAGAGCTGAAGTTTGAGCATTATTAGATATTTTCATGGCAGTAGGAGTAGGTCTTCTCTGAAGCAAGCCAGCTAGCAAGAAAACAAACTGAAGAAACACTTCCTCCAAACAGAAGATGGATCTTGACTTCTTATCACTATTTTCAGACTAGCAGGTAACTCCCCATAGACTGAGTAAGGACACTGAGACACTAAATTGGATTTTATAGAATGGATGAATAGGATTTTGACAGACAAAAGGAAAAAGTGTATGCTAGGCATAAGAAATTGTGTATAAAACCTGGCATGAAAGAATGTGATATGGTATGGCCAGGGCATGGCAAGAAGCTACTTCTGTGTCGCTGGAGGACATGTGGGGCGGGGGGACTTGGGGAAGAGGCCATGAGATCAGGGAACTAGACAGAGGGTAGCTTGAGAGATGGGTTGGGGCCAGGTGGGATGGGTCTCATATATATGAACACCAGAGTTTTCACTCTATTGGCAGTGGAACGTCATCTCAGAGATCCATAATAGAAGCAGAAAAAGCAGATCTGTTTAAGAAAGGTGTCTTCTGTGAATCTATGGAGAATGACTTGGGAATTGGGAGAAGGATGCTACCCAAATGCCACTCAAAGCAAATGAGGATCTGGGACCTGAGCTGAAAATGTTCTGAACTAAGCTGGTGCTTAGCCCATGGTAGGCACTGAAGTGTGCTGGTTGTTAGGCTGTCTAGGTTGACAATAGCAGTTGGTCCATCAGAAGCAGATGAGCCTCCTCTTAGGTTGTAATCAGTTGCAGAAGCAGGTTGCTAGGTCAGAAGCCCTGATGTAGGAATGATTCTAGAAGATTAATACCATAACCAGAAGCCAAGATTCACTTTCGGTTTGGGGCACGGTGTTAATATAGAAGACACAGGGAAGCAAAATACCATGAGGTTCTGCATTGGACTTGCTTCCTTGTAACATGCCCAGCTCCCTGAGGCATACTCATTCTGTACAGGAGCATGTCAGTTCCTTGGGGAGAGCGGCATGTGGCCTCTAAGCAAGACCAAGGGGAAAACTACAAGGCCTCTCCACTGACAAAACTATTTCTTTTAAAAATATAATGAATATATATTTCTCTATAGAATTGCTCCATTCAACACAGTAGCTATTAGTCACAGCTGGCTACTGAGCACTTGAAATGTGACTAGTTCAATTTCAGATTTGCTGTGAGTGTAAAATATACACTGAATTTCAGTGACTTAGTATGAGAAAAAGAATGTAAAATATCTTATTAATCCTGTTTTTATTGATTACATTATGAAATATAATATTTTAGATATATGGGGTTAAATAAAATGTATTATAAAAATACATTTTATGTGTATTTTTACTTTTCAATATGGCTACTAGAAAATTTACAATTATTTATGTGGTGCATATTATTGTTCTACCAGACAGCAAGCGTTATTTTCTATTGCAATAATAAAATAATTTTATCTCCTCTGACTTTTCTTTTTGCGTTGTAGGAAACTTGCCACCATGTGCACTAAGAAGGAATTAAAACTGTAATAAACAGGTTATTGCGTTCTTCTCTATTGTCCAGGATTGTTTACTGGCATTTCAACATTTCCATGGAGATCAGTGCAACTGCAGGCTTGTTTTAATGGCCATGGTGTTCCGTACGGTTTGTATATTATACAAATCATTTAAACAAAAAAATTTAAGGGTTCATTATTAGGAGTAATTAAAAGACACACAGGAGGGAAAAAGTCTCTCATATTAATAACTTTCATATCAGGGCAAGTCATAGTCTGACATGTTCAAACAGGCTCAGCTTTTCTAAAGAAGAGGTTATTGCAAAATACTCCTCTCCCACATAGAGCTTGGAGCCAGTATCTCTATTAGAACATCAAACAACAATTACAAGTACTTGAAGGATCTTTTGCTTTCACATTGGTAACAGTGAGTAACTGTTCAGAAAGGGTATTCCTGTCAACTGCTGGGCTTCCAATCCTTTTTTTTTTTTTCTCTCTCTCTTCTGTGGGCTAGTGAAAAATGTAACATTTGACCATAGCACTGACCTTTAGCTTAATTTGCCCTAATTTTTCAGAATCTTCCTGCTTCACACCAACAATTCCTTGTGATTCTACAAATTTGGTGTATGTTAGCATTTAACAGAATGTGAAATAGCCTCAAGGATTCTCCACCAAATGGAACTGATTATACAATAAAAATAAACTTAAACAAGGATCTGAGACATCATGTAAAGTATTTTACTAGGTTTTGCAAGGCTCTTTGCATTTAGGCACCAAGTAAGTTTGTTTTTAAATAAATGTGGCCTCTTTAGAAATAAAGTAAAACTTTATTCACTGTCCCTGAAGGGTAAGCAAGATTAGATAGATAGATAGATAGATAGATAGATAGATAGATAGATAGATAGATAGATAGGTAGGTAGGTAGGTAGGTAGGTAGGTAGGTAGGTAGGTAGGTAGGTAGGTAGAAAATTAAATGAGGACCCTGAAATCCAAAGGGGAAAGTTAAGACCTGAGGAACTCCTGCCACACATAGGGTCTGCTGTGCTTCAAGTAGTGGGGAGCAGTTTAACTACATATATGCACTGTCTGATAGTACTCAGTAGGCAGTGAACCTTTTGGACAGAACAAGCAGTTCTTAAATACCTGTCACCAGCATTATATTGCAGACCAAGAGGGAACTAAAAGATTCTCAAGTCAAATCTTTACTATCTGTACAACAAAAATGACTTCATCTGTGCAATTAGTGAACAAGCTGTTCCCACTCCTGTGTGCTCCGGAAGGAGAAACTTATTTTGACTTTGATTTGTCCCATTTTTCCTGCGCTCTAAATGTTACAACCTTATGTCAGCTAAAATCTCTGAGCCTAATAATGACAGCATCATTGAAAAGCTCTGCTCTCAAATTATCGGTACAAGTAAAAGAAGGAAAAATTAAATTAAACTCAGCCCTTCCATCCCCATGTTATTGCAGAAATCTATCCGCACCTTAGAAGTTCTGTGATCAAATTGTTTCAGCACTTATTCACCTGTAAAATCAAACTAAATTTCTGTTAAATAATTTAACTGTACAGAGGTATGTTTTGCTACTACTATTATTGCTTTATTGGCTTGTTTGGGCAGTGTATTCCATAAAGTTGAAAATAATTAAATTAGTTTACTTAAAGGAAAGACAAGTTTTCTTGTCAAAAGAGAGCAGGTTGAAGAGAGGCCTGCCCTTTTAGAAATGTATAATTATTATGAGGACAATGTACAGAAAAAATATATAGGAATTAACATATTTTGTCCCAGAAAAATCAGAAAATGAGTTACGTGTTTTAACTTTTTTTTTTCAAACAATTTACTGAATTATGTCATTCATATATGAACATACATAAACTATAAGTGTTCCTTAAACATCGTGATCTTACAAAACAAACATGTAAAACATCATACAGGACTCCTGTACATCACCCCCACACAAACATCCTGCATTGTTGTGAAACATTTGTTAACAAATCATGAAAGCATTGTCAAAGAATTACTACTAACTATAGTCTGTATCTTCCTCCCATATACATATTTTTAAGGATTTATTTATTTATTTATTTACTTTTATCCATTTTTACACCTCCCCCACCACCACCATTTTTGCTGTTTCTGTGTCCATTTGATGGGCAACTCTCTGTGTCTGTTTCCTGTCCTCTCTTTTCATCCTTCTCCTCCTATCTTCACTGGGATTCGCTCCTCGGGATCCTCCGATGTGGGAGAGAGACGTCCTACTACAGCCTGCGCCAAATTAGTTCCTAGTTTTTCGGTGCGTCTCATGTTGGTTCTCCTTGTGTCACTCTCCTTTTATGTCATCATCTTGCTGTGTGGCTTGTGGGGCCTGGTGGCTCACCCATGCACAGGGCCTGATGGCTCACCTGCTCGCAGGGCCTGGCGGATCACCCGTGCATAGGGTCTAGTGGCCCACGCACTTTCTTTTTTTTTTTTAACTTTATTTTGTACATTTAATAATTGAAAACATAAGCAATAAAAAACTAAAAAGTAAACACAGATGAATAAATATATACATTTCTCAATTAAATGTAATGGATACATGTAAATTTTTTTTTTGTTTTTTTTTGTTTTTTTTTTGTGTGTGAATCAAACAATATATTACACAATATATTTAGTTCATAGTAACGCATTCATACAGTATTTTGTATCTGGCTTGCTTCACTCAACATAATGTCCTCCAGATTCATCCATGTTGCCATATGCTTTATGACTTCATTTCTTCTTCCAGCTGCATAATATTCCATCGTGTGAATAGACCACAGTTTGTTTATCCATTCATCTGTTGATGGACACCTGGGTTGTTTCCAACTTTTGGCAATGATGAATAATGTGGCTATGAACATCGGTGTGCAGATGTCTGTTCGTGTCACTGCTCTCAGTTCTTCTGGGTATATACCCAGTAGTGGTATTGCAGGGTCACATGGCAAGTCTATATTCAACTTCTTTAGGAACTGCCAAACAGTCCTCCATAGTGGTTGTACCATCCTGCATTCCCACCAACAGTGAAGAAGTGTTCCTATCTCTCCACATCCTCTTGAACACTTGTAGTTCTCTGTCTTTTTAATAGTGGCCATTCTGATAGGTGTGAAATGATATCT
>JAKSZT010036119.1:34754207-34785782 GCA_026826555.1 Tolypeutes matacus
TTTGGGAAGTGTCCCTTCCTCCTGGCTCCGCAGCGGCCCGGGTCTTATCCCTGGGTGGCTAGGGAAATCAGCTGCGTTTCCCGACCAAAATTCCCGCTCCGGTTCACCGGGTGCTGATTAGCTCGTTTGCTCTGTTCACACAAGGTCCAAGGAGCACCAGGCAGCCAGATGCCCAGAAAATAAAACTTTTTCGCCCCACCCGCGGCTCCAAATGGCCGTTTTATTTAATTTTATTTTATTTTTCCTAACCGCGGGGCTCAGCCGCCTGTGCCAACCTCCACCGGCAGCCTCAAAACTCACGAATCTCCACTGTTCGGTCCACGCCGCCGATCCGCGCAGATAGATGTCCCAAGCTTCTCACTACACGCGTGCACAGCACAGACCCCCAGGCAGGACCCTGTCCACAATCCGCCTTGCTCTGGGAGCTTGCAGTGTGCGCCCTCCTACACTAACGCCATCTTGGCCCCTCTACCTCAATTTCTTCTTTGACCCACTGAATATTTAGGAGTGTGTTGTTCAGTCTCTACACATTTGCAAATTTCCTTTTTTCCTGTCTGTTATTGATTTCTAGTTTCATTCCATTATGATCTGAGAAGGTGCTTTGTATAATTTCAATCTTTTTATATTTATTGAGAGCTGTATTGTGACCTAACATGTGGTCTATCCTGGAGAAAGATCCATGGGCACTTGAGAAGAATGTATAATCCGCTGAGTTTGGACACAGTGTTCTGTATATGTCTGTTAGGTCTAACTTGTTTATCATATTGTTCAAGTTCTCCATTTCCTTGTTGATCTTCTGTCTAGTTGTTCTATCTAATGATGTGAGAGGGGTGTTGAAGTCTCCAACGATTATTGTAGAAATGTCTATTTCTCCCTCCAGTTTTGCTAGAGTTTGTCTCATATATTTTGGGGCATCCTGGTTAGGTGCGTAGATATTTATGACTGTTATATCTTCCTGGAGGATCATCCCTTTTATTAATATATAATGGCCTTCCGCATCTCTTATCACTTTTTTGCATTTGAAGTCTGTTTTGTCTGATATTAGTATAGCTACCCCTGCTCTTTTCTGTTTACTATTCGCATGGAGTATCTTTTTCCAACCTTTTACTTTCAGCCGGCTTGTGTCCTTGTGTCTGAGATGAGTTTCTTGTAAGCAGCATATGGATGGCTCATGTTTTTTTATCCATTCTGTCAGCCTGTATCTTTTGATTGGGGAATTTAATCCATTCACACTCAATGATATTACTGAAAATGCACTATTTATTTCCTCCATTTTATTCTTTAGTTTTCATATGTCATCTTATTTTTGTCTTTCTTTTTACTCTTTTGGTTATCCTTTCTGCTTTTCTTTCTTCTATACTCTCCTCCAAGCCTCTCTCTCCTGTCTTTTTCTTCAGGTTCTAAGGCTTCCTTTAATATTTCCTGCAAAGGTGGATTCTTTTTTGCAAACTCTCTTAGTTTCTGTTTGTTTGTGAATACTTTATATTCACCTTCATATTTGAAGGACAGTTTTGCTGGGTAAAGAATTCTCGGCTGGCAGTCTTTCTCTTTCAGTTTCCTAATTGTATCATACCACTGTCTTCTCGCCTCCATGGTTTCTGAAGAGAAATCTGCACAATGTCTTACTGGACGTCCTTTGTATGTGATCGTTTGCTTCTCTCTTGCTCTGAGCATTTTCTCTTTATCTTTTACATTTGACATTCTGAACAATATGTGTCTTGGCGTAGGTCTGTTTGGATTTATTCTTATTGGGGTACGGTGTGCTTCTTGGACATGTAAGTTCATTTCTTTCATGAGAGTTGGGAAATTTTCAGCTATTATTTCCTCAAATACTCTTTCTGCCCCTTTTCCTTTCTCTTCTCCTTCTGGAACTTCAATGACACGTATGTTCTTGCGTTTTGTGTTGTCATTCAACTCTCTGAGCCCCTGCTCAATTTTTTCCATTCTTTTCTCTCTCTGTTCTTTTCTCTCTTCAATTTTAGCTGCTCTGTCTTCAGTATCACTTATTCTTTCTTCTATCATTTCGAGTCTGCTGTTGTATGCTTCAAATGTATTTTTTACTTCACCCATTGTGTCTTTCATTCATTCCCATGAACTCCGTTACTTTTCTGTTCATGATTTCAAATTCTTCTTTACGTTCACGCAATGACTTCTTGATGTCATTGATCTCTTTAACTATATTCTCTTTCATCTCATTAATTTGATTTTGGAAATGTGTGCTCATCTCACTGATTAGTTCTCTCAAATTCTGCATCTCTTCTGGGACTTTGCTGTATTCCTTTTCTTGGGCCATGTCTTCTATTTTCTTAGTATGGCCCGTAATTTTTTGTTGGTGCTTGGGCATCTGGTTAGTTTGTATTTTACTTAGATGCTCTGTCTCTTTCTCTTTTATGGGGTTTTAGTGGCAGGAGCCTGTGAGTTACCACCGCTCTTTGATTTTTGGCTCAACCTTGATTGTTAGAATTGTTCTGCTGGTTGCTCAAAACTGGGCACTGGACCCAGTAATTGGTTGTAGAGTCGTTTCCTAGGGCCTTGGGCAGGGAGGCTATAGAGGCCAGGAAAAGACTCTCTTACTTATTAATTTTCTTATGTGTACTTCCTTGGTCTGCCAGGGGATGGCGCTTGTTGGCTGCTCTCAATTCAATGCCTGGTCAGAGCGTATTTGTTGTGACACAGACCAGATCAATGTGATAGAGCTTCCTGTCTGGGGGCTAGGAGCCCTGTGATTCAAACTTTCTGAGACAGTTCTCCAGACTTCTCTCATAGCGCCCCCCTTTTCCCAGCTAGGAAATATTTCCACTCCCTTCTGAATCCTCAACAATCAGTCCCTGTTAGAAGAGGACGAGATTGGGAGGTTTGTATATCTTTAGCCCCTTGCAGGTTCCAAGGCAAACAATGGCGCAGCCCCACCCAGCCTGGAAGGGCTCTTGGTACAGTGCAGACCAAACCAGGGAGTCCAAAGCAGGGTTAGCCCCAGGCTCTCTCTCCCCTCTCCTCTGATGTCCTCAACAATTAGTCCAGGCTAGAAGAGAGGGAGGTTGCGAGGGTCTGATTTCTCCAGTCCTTTCTAGGCTCCCAGGGCAAACCGCCATTTGGAAGGGTCCGTGGGGCTCTGCAGCCCAAATTTCAGGTCCGAACCTGAGTCAGCCTAAGGCTGTGACCCTCTCTCTCCCCTTTCCGGGAGTGGCAGATCCCTGAAGCCCCCTTTGTCTGTGGTCGCAGGCCCAGGGGCCCGAGAATTCTCCTGAGTGTGGGGGAGGGTGCAGGCAGCAGCAGAAGCTGCTACTTGCAACTCACAGTTCTGTAGTCACGATTTCCCTCTTCTGTCCCCTCTCCTCTGGGTGGTGTGCAGCCTTCACCTGCTGACCTAAACCCTAGAAGATCTTTTTCGGGGCTGTTTCAGCTTGTCCTCTAGCTATTTTTCTGGAGAAGAGATTCCTGTGTCTTACTAGTCCGCCATCTTCCCGGAAGTCCCCCCACGCACTTTCTATATTTTTCTCTTTTTTCTTTTTACCGGGAGTTCCCGGAGGTCGAACCCAGGTCCCTCCATACGGGAGACGGACACCCAACCACCCGAGCCACATCCATCCCCATGCTATATCTCTTAAGGTTGACCAAAGATACCCAAAGGTACCGTCTTTTCCCATACAGCATGGTCATATAATAAATAAGGCTTGTTTATCACCAGCATTCTAAAACCAGACCTAGGGAGAAAAATAGGACGGGGACACACACATGGTTTCTAATATAGCGAATGCTTAGCCTACCCTGACTATCACAAAAATCAGGACAGCGAGAATATTCGCTCGTGTTTTAACTTTGACAAGCCCTAGGAGTTAAGGGACTGTCAGCAAAGTTGCTTAAGTGATACCAATTCTTCTAGGACTTAAGGATCTACATTAAGTGTTCCAAAGTGAAAAATGAATGTAGAACGAGCACAGTATGTCAGGAAATGCTCCCTTGAAAATCAGCATTAGTAAGCCATTTATGCTGCGGCTTGTTAGATGGTATTCTTACTATACACCATATTCCATTTTAATTAGGGGAGAATATATTACCTAAGCACCTTATTTTCACTTAAAAAAAAAAAAAAGCATTTCCATTAATTCCCCATCTGATTTTTAAATAAGGGAAAAAAGAAAGGCTTTTCCCCCTTTTAGTACTGGAATGATATATGTAGTTCTACTCTTGTCATGTCATTCCACTTTTCAGAAGGGCAAACATGCTAGTGGGGATGAAAGATGAGCCATAGGGATGACAGAGGAAGCCTAAATGCCCACTGTGTGCTAGCACATTTATTAATTTTGAGTTAAATTTGCTTGATCCTTCTAAAAGAGGATCTGATTTAAGAGCCCAAGATACTCAAGACATTCTTTAGCACTTAGCTTGGTAGCCTGGAAGAAACGGAGTTATTGTACCAATACTAGGCATTTCCCAGCAATTTCCAGTCTACAGGTCATAAATTATAAAGCTACACCAGAGAAAGACTAGATAATTTTGGCATGTGAAGCATTTCCTTTGAGGAAAACTTAGGTCACTGAAATAGACCAGCGTTTGATAGGTACATGACTGATTAGAGATTCTGCTCAAGAAATTATCAGCAGGTTAAGTCAACCAGAGGTAACTACAGTTTATGTAGGTCCTCTCCTGGGATTTTTTTTTTTTTCCCAAGGATTAAAAAAAAAAACATTTTTAGAAATGATATGAAAATATGTTAACCACACCAACATTGATTTTGGAGTAGAGAACCAATTGATGATGTTCTTGGTATATTAGGGAAATGGTTAGAATTAAAGGGAAAAAAAAGTTCTTTAAGGACATTAAGGACATTGTTGGGAAGAAACGGAACCACATTCAATCACAAAATCTTTATTGGATGAATACTATGTGCCGGGCTCTGTTCTAGGTGCTAGCAGTAAAAAAGAATGACAAGGACCTTGATTTCAAAGGAGTTCACATTCTAATTAAATTTAAGGGTTTTATTAAATTTGAAGCATCAAACTTCCACTTATGGTCATGATGGAGTAACAGAGACCAGATTTGCCATTCTTCCTTAAACAACTAAAAACAAAACAAAACAAAAAACTGGACAAAAATCTATGAAACAAAGGTTTTCAGACATTGAAAAAACTGGCAGTAGATGAATGTGGTCCCTGAAAGAAGGAAGGAAAAAACAAAAAACAAAATTAGCTTAATGATTACCCTAGCTTACTGCCTGGAGAGTTTCCAGACCACTTCACAAGGAAGGGAGTGAGTTTGGTGATCTATCTGAGTGGAGGAGATAGAGTTCAGAGTTCAGGGAGGCCAAGGCAGTTAGAATACTGGAGAGGAGAAAGTTGCACCAAGAGAAAGCTCCAGATATCTGCAGAGGATTTCCTTGAGTCTTTAGATGAGTAATGATTAGTGCATGCATTTGAGGAAACTACCAAAGCTGGAAAAAGAACTACTGGAAGGGAGCAGATGGAACAATCCTTGGTGTGCACATAGAGCTGGGAATAGATTATGTTCCCATTAGCCAGAGTAGAAAGACTTCCTAACATATAAGGAACTGAGTAGAGCCTTTAGAAAAGTATTGCCTCAAAATATTAAGGTCAAATTAGTCCTAGACTACAGGCTGTTTTGCACCCACCTTAAAAGCTTATGAGTAAGTCTCAAAAACATTAAGCTGTTTCCAAATAATTTAGCTGCATCCCAGAGTAAAGCCCCAAAATATTTAAAGGATTATGAAAATATCCACCACCCCAAAATCTTAAGGTTACATTCAAGAAAAATTACCAGACTTGTAAAGAAGTGGGAACTTAAGACCTATAGTGAGGAAAAAAATCAGTCAATAGAAACAGACTCAGAAATGACAAAGATGATGGAATTAGTAGAAAAAGACATTAAAAGAGCAATTATAGAATATGAGCACAACAGGCAAAAATTGTCAGAAAGAGATGGTAAAATCCAGCTTTCCCCAAGTGGTTGTTTTGCCCCCACTATTCCACATGCAGCCCAGGGCAACCCCTGTATCATCAGGTCTCCTGAGGGGAGGGGAGGGGAGAGCAGTGAGGGCTCAGGGATCCAGAGTGTTGCTCATGTTTGACTCCCCTTCTATCAGCCAGTCCCTGAGGATTCACAGCATGGTAGGAATTACAACGTTTTGCTCTTTCAAAATTAATTGGATCAATGTTGATTTAGTTTATGTCTGTTATCTAATTAAGTCTGCAGTTTTTGAAGCTTTGTGCAATTATACTCCTAAGAAAGTTTTCCAGAAAAACACGGTTGTATTATTTTTCATAGGAATATACTATTTATATTTTATTGAAATCCATAGAATTAGATCATAAGTATTGTTTTTTAAATGAATAGAGTGTTCCACCATTACTTTCATAAGAATGGAAATGTGACATGCCTAGGTAGAAATATTTGTGAAAAAAAGTTGGTTTCTATATATGGGATAATTTTAAGTAGAAGTAACAATATTTATAGCAGTAAAGGTTAATCAATTTTTGAAATAACAGAAAAATAAATAACAAAACAAGAACAACAAAAACAAAAAAGATTAAGGTATCAGAGAGTAGGCAGGTTCAAAGTGCAAAAGCATGAAGATAATTATTGTTAATATCTAATGAACATCAGACCTTATTAAAAATGTTTGATTGAATAATGTATTTCCATCCAAAATGAATGATACCATTGGATGCAAAATAAACTTTTTTTTCCCAACATTTTATTATGTAAATTCTCAAAAATACAACAATGCTTACAAATGAATACACTCCTGAAACCCAAATAGGTATGAAGTTATACCACTTTTCGCCACTCCAGAAATTTCTTTATGCTTCTTCAGTACAATTCCCATGCATCCCCCAACTGCTGTAGGTAACTAATGTTTTGGATTTTTCCACCATATATTTGTTTTACCTGTTCTAAGACTTAATATAAATTAAAACATCCATGTCATATCATGTAAGTCTTCTTTCGCTCAACAAAATAATTGTGCAAATCATTAATACTGGTGTGTCAGTAGTTCATTCCTTTTTATTGCTGAGGAATATTTCATTATATGAATATACCAGAGTTTTTCTATGTTACTATGGATGGACATTACAAGTTCTTGGCTTTTATGTGAAAAGCTTCTGTGTGCTTTTAGCACAAATCTTTTTGTGAACATACTATTTCTCTTGGGTAAATAGCTAGGAATGGAATTGTTGGGACATATGGTAAGTGTACATTTAGTTTTATAATAAACTACCAGAATTTTTTTCAAAATAGATGTAACTTTTTTTTTTTTTTAAGATTTTATTTATTTATTCATTTATCCCCCCCTTGCTGCTTGTGCTCGCTGGGTTAGCTAACCACGCCGTGCAGGCGGGCTTGCCTTCACCAGGAGGCCCCGGGAACCGAACCCGGGGCCTCCCATATGGTAAACGGGAGCCCTACTGATTGAGCCGTTTCCCTAGATGTAACTTTTTCACATTCTCATCAACAATAAAAACTATGTCCACACACACAAAAAGAGAGCAATTATAAATATACTCCAGATATTCAAGGAGGTATAGGAAAACAAGAACATGACAAGAGAAAAGGAAGATATATGAAAAGACCCAAATCAAACCCGTATGGTTAAAAAGTACACTGGACAGGGGTGAGATTAACAGCATATTAGACATCACAAGAAGAAAAGATAAGTTAACTTGAACGTTATAAAAGAAACTACCCAAATGAAAAAACAAAGAAAAAAAAGACTGGAAAAAATGAATAAAGCATCACTGAGCTATGGGACAGCATAAAGCAGCCCAACATGTAGAATTGGAGTCCCCTGAAAGTGAGAAGTAGGTGGGGGCAGAAGAATATTTAAATAAATAATGATTGAAATTTTCCACATTTGACAAATTTGTTTGGTCAAGCAAGCACTGGGCTAACTGTAATACAAGGACATTTATGGACCTTAGTCATCAGTGACTTCATTGCATAGATGGCTGATTACATCTATGATCAACCAAGGAGATTGTTGTCAGCAATGAGTGACATTTTATCCAATCAGGTGAATGCCTTAAAAGGGGAAGTGACTTCAACATTCAGAGAGTATTTCCAGCTAGACTTTGGACAGCCAATGTCTCCTGGGAACTCATCAAGGACCTTCATTGGAGCCCATGGTTTGCAGCATGCCTGTGGAATTTGGATTTGTGCATCCCCATGGTCATGTGAGAGAATTCAATAAAATCTTATACTATTTACAGATATCTCCTGTCAATTCTGTTTCCCAGGAGAATCCTGATTAATACACCCTTATATCCTACTTGGCTTCTATTTGTTGTTTTTTCTTTCCGCTTCACAAGCAAGCCTCTGAAAAGATAATTCTCTTAACCAACCCATTTACACCTTCCATTTATACCCCAACTAATTGCTATATGGCTTCCACTCCCACCATTCCTGAAATTGTTATCATCCAGGTCACTAGTGACCTATTTGATACCAAGTCCAATGGATTCTTTTAACTTTAATCTAAGTTTGTTTATTCAACAAGATACTCATTAAGCATATGCTGTGTGCTATGCTCTGGACCTGGAGCTGGGAATATGATGGTAAGAAATATAAATGCCCCTCCCAGAGCTCAAGTCTGTCAGGAAACTCAGACAATTAAGTAACAAGCCATGTTAAGTGCTCTCTGGTATTTGATGATGGTGACTACTTCCATTCCAATTGCAATACTCTCTGACTTTGGCTTCTCTCCTCACCCTTTCTGGGTATTTTTCTCCTCCTCACTCTGGCCATGTGAGGAGCTTTTGTCCAGGGCTGCTCTTTATCCTTCTGTCCCATGAGTTAGGTATGTTTCCCATTGTTAATTTCTTGGCCTTCTTCCCAGTCTATACCTCAAGTCGTCTTCATGATCTCATCCATGTCTATGATTTCAACTAACATCAACAGGCCCATACTTCCATATATGTATCTTCAGCCCAAATCTTTCTCCCTAATTCCAGAATTGATCTATCTACTGAACAGTTTCATTTGGATGTCCACAAGTACCCCAAATTAAACAAGTCCCAATTGAAATTGTTATTTACCATAAACCTGTTCTCCTTTGTGCTCCTGAATTGAATAAATGGTACCAACTCACCACAGTCTAAAATATAGGCACAATCCTTAATTTCTCTCTCCTTCCAATACCACATTGAACTGGTCATTAAATCCTACTGATTCATTCCTAAGCATTGCTCAAACAGGTTTCCTCTCTACCCCTACACCCAATGCCTCAGTTCAAACCTTATCATTTCTCTTTTAGATCTATTAGCCCTCACTCCCTGCTTCCAGTCATGACCTCTTTCAATCAGTTCCAAACAACAAAAAGTGACCTTTCTGAAATGGAATCCAAGTATGGCAATTCCAAGCTTAATATTTTTTTGATAGTTCTCTATAGCATTCCAGATAAAACTCATGCTCCCTATCATGGCACAATGCCCCAACTTACCAGACTTATCTTTCACCTCATATTGAATTACCAATTTCCTGTGTGCCCAATAGCATCTCATATACCCTGGTACTTGCACACGCTGTTCCCTCTGCTGGATCTTGTTTCTTCCTACTTCTCATGGCATTCTTTAAAATCAGATCAGATACTGCACATCTAAAAAGCTTCTTGATGTTCCCCTTCCCCAAGGTGAAACTAAATGCCCTTCCTTAGTATATCCACAAAATATTCTATATATTCTATCTTTGTGAAGCACTTACTTTGATTTTAAAAAAGACTATCTGCTTCAAGGATGCCCACTATCACCACTGTTATTCAATATTGTGTTAGAATTTCTAGCTAGAGCAATTAGGCAAGAAAAAGAAATAACAGGCACCCAAATAAGAAAGGAAGAAGTAAAACTTCTGCTATTTGCTGATAATATGATCCTTTTTTTTTTTTTTTAAAGATTTTTATTTATTTATTCATTTATCCCTCCCTTGCTGCTTGTGCTTGCTGGGTCAGCCAACCATGCTGCGCGGGCGGGCCTGCCCTCACCAGGAGGCCCCGGGAACCGAACCCGGGGCCTCCCATATGGTAAACGGGAGCCCTACTGATTGAGCCACAGCCGCTTCCCAAGATAATATGATCCTATATCTAAAAAATCCTGAAAAACTCACAACAAAGCTACTACAACTAATAGATGAGTTCAGAAAACTGTTGGGTTAAAAGAGTAATATGCAAAAATCAGTAGCATTTTTATACACTACTTTTGAGCAATCTGAGGAGGAAGTCAGAAAAAAATCCATTTATAATTGCGACTAAAAGAATCAAATATTTATAAATAAACTTAATCAAAGACATAAAGGAACTATACTCAGAAAACTACAAAATACTGCTAAAAGAAACCAAAGAAGACCTAAGTAAAAGGAGGGACATTCTGCGTTCATGGATTGGAAGACTAAATACCACTAAGGTATCAATTCTACCCAAATTGATTTATAGATTCAATGCAATCCCAATAAAAATTCCAACAGCTTTTTTTTTTTTTTTTTTTTTGCAGAAGAGGAAAAGCCAATTATCAAATTTATTTGGAAGGGTGAGGCCCCAAATAGCCGAAAATGTCTTTAAAAAGAACGAAGCTGGAGGACTCACACTTCCTCACTTTAAAGCGTATTACTTAGCTACAGTGGTAAAAACAGCATGGTACAGGCATAAAGATAGACAGATTGACCAGTGGAACCAAATTAAGAACTCAAAAATAGACCCTCACATCTACGGTCAAGTGATTTTTGACAAGGCTGTCAAGCCCACCCAGCTGGGTCAGAACAGTCTATTCCACAAATGGTGCTGAGGGAACTGGATATCCATACCCAAAAGAAAGAAAGAGGACCCCTACCTCATGGCTTATACAAAAGTTAACTCAAAATTGATCAAGTACCTAAATATAAAAGTGACAATCATAAAACTCCCAGAAGAAAATGGAGGGGAGCATCTTCAAGATCTTGTGGTAGGTGGTAGTTTCCTAAACCTTATACCCAAAGCACAAACAACAAAAGAAAAAATAGGTAAATGGGACCTCCTCAAAATTAAACACTTTTGTTCTTCAAAAGACTTTGTCAAGAAAGTAAAAAAGGCAGCCTTATCAATGGGAGAAAATATTTGGAAACCACATATCAGATAAAGGTTTGACATCCATGCTATATAAAGAGATCAGACAACTCAGTGTTAAAAAAATAAGCAACCCAATTGAAAAATGGGCCAATGACTTGAATAGACATTTTTCCAAAGAGGAAATACAGATGGCCAAAAAGCACATGAAAAAATGTTCAACATCACTAGCTATTAGGGAAATACAGATTAAAACTACAATGGGCTAAGCAGGTGTAGCTCAGTGGTTGAGTACCTGCTTCTCATGTACGAGGTCCCGGGTTCAATCCCTGGTGTCTCCTAAAAAATAATAAAAACTACAATGATATACAATTTCACACCCTATAAAATGACCATTATTTAAAAAAACAGAAAGCTACAAGTGGTGGAGAGGATGTAGAGAAATAGGAACACTCCTTCACTGTTGGTAGGACTGTAGAATGGTGCAGCCTCTGTGGAAGATATTTTGGCAGGACCTTAAGAAGCTTAATATAGAACTGCTATTTGATCTAGTAATCCCATTACTAGGAATGTATTCAGAAGAACTGAAAACAAGGATGTGAACTGACATTTGCACACCGATGTTCATAGACTCGTTTTCACAATTGCTAAAATATGGACCCAACCCAAGTGTCCATCAACCAATTAATGGATAAACTAAATGTGGTATATACATACAATGGAATACTATGCAGCTGTAAAAAGAAATGAAATCAGCATGCATATGAGAACATGGATGAACCTTGAGGACAATATGTTGAGTGAAATAAGCCAGACGCAAAAGGACAAATATTGTATGGTCTCACCAATATGAACTAAATATAAGTAAATTCATGGAGGTAGACTCTAGAGTATAGGTTACTAGGAGATAGAATGTGGGTTGAGAATGGGATCTGATGCTTAATGTATGCAGAATTTTTAATAAAGTTTGTTGTAAAAGTGTGGAAATGAACAGAGTTGAAGGTAAGACATTATAGTGAATATAGCTAACATTGCTGATTTATAAATGTGATTGTGGATGAAAGGGGGTAGTCTGTGGAAGTAAAAGTCAATTGAAAGGTTGCTAGAGAATTCCTAGATAATTCTAGGAAATGTATAACATGGTGATTTTGGTGGTGGATGAGGATCATGGTAAATAGTATAAATATAAGAATATTCTTTTACAAAGTGTTAAGAATATGATGGTACATTGGCTCATTACAAATAATGTAACTTATGGACGATAGTTAACAGTAATATTGTAATATTTTTGCAGCAATGGTGAAGATATTATGTCAATTCTAAAAAACAATATGGGGGTGTAAGGGGGTATGGCATATTTTCTTTTGGAGTAATGAAAACGTTCTAAAATTGACTGAGGTGATGACAGCACAAGTCTGTGATGAAAATGAGAGCTATTGAGTGTACATGTTGAATGGATTGTACAAAGCATGGGACTGTATAACACAGTGAATCCTGTGGTGGAAGATGGATTGCTGTTAACAAAACAAATATGAGAACGTTCTCTCATGAATTATAAGAAACATATACTACTAATACAACGTGTTAATAATGGGTAGGTGGAAAATACACCAAATGTAAGATATGAGCTATAGTTAGTAGTAATATTTTGACAATGCTCTTTCATATTTGTAACAAATTTTTGACAACAATGCAAGGTGTTTGTGGTGGGGTGAAGTATGGGAGACCTGTATGATGATATGCATCTTTGTTTTATAAGTTCAAGACTTTGACTATATACTTATTGTTTATGTATGTTCATGTATGAATGATATACTGCAATAAAATTTTATAAAAAAGGAGTGTCTGCTTATGTCTTTCCCTTTACTGGATTATGAATTCCTAAGACCATCCCTCCCTGCCCTTTGCAGTGTTGATACTCCTTCCTTGTTTGTTTTTCCTCCAAACACTTATCACCATCTGAAATACTCTATATATTTACTTATTTGTTTTTCTCCCCTGTAGAAATGTAAGCTAATCAAGGTTGGGAGTCTTGCTTGTTTTGTTCACTCCAATGTCCTGGACATATAGAACAGTGCCTGGCATTAGTAAGCACTCAATAGCCATTAGTTGTATAAACAAATAATTAGGTGTTCACACTGTTCAAAAATGAAATATATGAAGGAAATGTAATGTATTGGGATTGTTTCATCTACAATTTTCTTTTTTAAAAGATTATTTATTTATTTATTCATTTATCCCCCTCTTGCTGCTTATGCTCGCCAGGTCAGCCAACCACGCCGAGCGGGCGGGCCTGCCCCCACCAGGAGGCCCCGGGAACCGAACCCGGGGCCTCCCATATGGTAAACGGGAGCCCCACTGATCGAGCCACAGCCGCCTCCCTACAATTTTCTTTACCTTAATAATGGTCTTCAAGTCTATGCCAAGGGCTTCATTTCATTTTCACTGTAGATAAGAAAGTGGCCTAAGCTGAAATGTGAAGGATCTGCATAGCTTTTTTTGCTCTTTGCGAAAGATAGTATCACTGGAGACAAAAGATTAGTTCTGCAACTGAGTCTGTTTTGGAGTAGCACTTTTTGAAGGTAGAGTGATGGTTTGAAACAGAGTTTTTCTCACTTTTTAAAAAAGTCTGTAAGCCATACTCCTATTTCATGCAATGCACTTGGTTATTTTATATTCTGTTTCATTGAAAACAAAGTTGGTCGTGAATTCTTGACCCACATGAATTGCGATCTGCAGCTTGAGAAAAAATTGTCTGAATGACATCTTCAGGTAATTACCACTCTTTTTTTTTTTTTTTTTAAGATTTTATTTATTTATTCATTTATCCCCCCATTGCTGCTTGTGCTCGCTGGGTCAGCTAACCACGCCGTGCGGGCGGGCTTGCCTTCACCAGGAGGCCCCTGGAACCGAACCCGGGGCCTCCCATATGGTAAACGGGAGCCCTACTGATTGAGCCACAGCCACTTCCCTAATTGCCACTCTTGATTTGAAATTTTTACAATTTAACAAGCTATTTCCTCTGTGTTTTTATGATGCTTCAGATATAGGTTTATTCGTTAAACAAATATTTATAGAGAACCTACTAGGTGAATAACAAGAGGGAGACATTGGGGTTATAATGAATATAATGGGTATAGTGTTTTTAACAATTTGTTAATATTTGAAGTTCAGTTTAGCTGTATGTGACTATACCAAATACCAATGATTGTACACTTTGGATGGATTATATGCTTTATTAATATATATCAATAATATTGATTTGTTTAAAAATATTTAGATAAAAATGTCTTTTTTTTAGGTATCTTAAAATATATTATTTCATTGCCTTTCAGCAAAACTATTGCTGTAAAAATGTTTGATGGCAATCTTATGTTATTTCATTTAGAAATGACTTTTGGTCTTTTTTGCCTGGATGCCCAGAAGACATATTTTTCTTTTTCTTTCATGTCCAATAGATTTACTAGAATATAACTTTTTATTCTTTTTTTGGAATTTTTTTTTTTTCATTAGAGAAGATGTGAGTTTACAAAACAACCATGCATAAAATAAAGGATTCCCATACACCACCCCACCACCAACACCTTGCATTAGTGTTGAATATTTGTTACAATTAATGATAGCACATTTTAATAATTGTATTATTAAAGTCCATGGTTCAACTTAGAGTACACTGTTTGTATAGTGTAGTTCCATGTATGCTTTTTAAAAAAATTTTGTCCTGTTACCACATATACAATCTAACATTTTCCCTTTTAGTCATGTTCAGCTATATATTCCAGTGCTGTTAATTGCATTCACAAGTTTGTGCTAACATCACCACCATCCACTATCAAATATTTCCATCATTTTAAATAGGAACCCTGCACATTTTGAGCCTTAACTTCCCTCTGCTATCCTCACTCCATTCCCTGGTAACCCATAGTCTAGATTCTGACTCGATGAGTTTATTTTAATTGTTTCAAATAACAAGATCACATAATATTTGTCCTTTTTGCTCTTTCTTTATATATTCTGGATATTAAACCTTTATCAGATATGCAATTGTCTCAGTTTGCCAAAGGCTGCCAATGCAAAATACCAGAAATGGGTTGGCTTTTATGATGGGAACTTTATTAGGGGTAAAATCTTAAGAGTTCCAAGTCTGTGAAAATGTCCAAATCAAGGCACCATCAGAGATGCTTTCTCACCCAAGTCACCTACTGGTGATCCTGGAGTCCTGCCATGTGGTGAGTCAAGATGGCAGTCTATCTCTGTCAAGGTCTCTGCCTTCCCCGCAAGGCTCACCGTCTCCAGGAGCTCAGCTGTGGGCAATCAAGCATATAGCTTGTTTCTTTCCAGGCCACCTCTCTCAGCCTCAGCTGCTCTTCTTTCTCCCCAAGTGGGTGATCAGGCATATGACTCATCTCTTCAACCTTGAGCTGCTCTATGAGCCCAGCCTCTTGGGGGCTTTGTGCCTCAGCTTTGGCTGTCAGCAAACCTTGAGTCCTCTCTCACATGGCTGGGTCAAAAAGACCCTTTACCACGGGTCTTCTTTCTCTCTGCATCTCCATATATATAAGGCTCCAGTAGGAAGGCAGAGACCCAACCTGAGTCATGCCTTAATGACATTGTCCAATCAAAAGCAATATAATCCACTGATCTAATCAAGGTCCTGTAACCAAATCTAATGCAATCAAATGATGATAAAGACCTGAACAGGAAAAGGGGAGAACTGATGAAGGAAATATGATCTGGAGGAGAGGAAACAGAATCCAGAGCTTGGGCTGGAAGAAGGATATAAACAGCCACAGGAATGGCTTAGTTAAAAAACATAATAATTTTTAGGGCTTCACCAAATTAAAACTGTCACAACGATTTCTAAATGTTTTCTCCCATTGTTGTAGGTTGTCTTTTTAATTCCATGATAAAGTCCTTTTGAGGTATAAAAGTTTCCATTTTGATGAGGTCCCATTTTTATCTAGTTTTTCTTTTGTTGCTTGTGGTTTGAGTTTTAAGTCAATGAAATCATTGCCTAACAGTAGGTCCTAACGATTCTTCCCTACATTTTCTTCTAAGAATTTGACAGTTCCAGCTCTTATATTAAGGTCTTTGATCTGTTCTGAGTTGATTTTGTTTATGGTTTGAGGTAGGGGTCTGCCTTCTTTTTTTTTTTTTTTTGCAAGTGGAGATCCAGTTTTCCCATCTCCATTTGTTGAAGTGACTATTTCTTCCCATTTGAGTGGTCTTTGTTACCTTGTCGAAGATCACTTGGCCATAAATGTGAAGTTTGAGCTCTTGTCCTATTCCATTGATCTATTGTCTGTCCTTGTGCCAGTACTATGCTATTTTGAGTACTGTGACTTTGTAATAAATTTTTTTTAAGGTTTATTTATTTACTTTATCCATTTACCCCACCCCACCCCCCCATTTGCTGTTTTGTGTCCATTCACTGGGCAATTCTCTGTGTCTGTTTCCTGCCCTCTCTTCTCATCCTTCTCCTCCTGTCTTCACTGGGATTCAATCCTGGGGACCTCTGATGTGGGAGAGAGGCATCCTGCCACCTGCGCCACCTCAGTTCCCAGTTTTTCAGCATGTCTCATCTTGGCTCTCCCCTGTGTCTCTCTCCTGTTATGTCATCATCCTGCTGCGTGGCTCAACGGGGCCTGATGGCGCACCCATGCGTGGGGCCTGGGGGGCTTACCCACTCGCAGGGCCTGACAGCGCACCTGCACATGGAGCCTGACAGTGTACCCATTTGCGGGGTCTGACGGCACACCCACGCACGGGGCCTGGGGGCTCACCCTCTTGCAGGGTTTGACAGCGCACCCATGCATGGGGCCTGGTGGCCCACACACCTTCTATCTTTTTCTTTATTTTTACTGGGAGGTCCCGGGGATCGAACCCAGGTCCCTCCATATGGGAGATGGACGCTCAACCATTTGAGACACATCTGCACCCCCCTTCCATATAAATTTGATGATTGGCTTTTCCATTTCTGCAAAGAAGGTTGATGGATTTTGATTGGGATTGCATTGATTCTATAAATTGCTGTGGGTAGTATTGACATCTTAATGATATTTAGTTTTGCAATCCATGAACACAGAATATCCTTCCATTTATTTAGGTCTTCTCTAATTTCTTTTTAGCATTGTTTTATAGTTCTCTGTGTACAATTCCTTTACATCATTCGTTAGGTTTTTTCCGAGGCATTTGATTCATTTAATTGCTATTGTGATGGAATGTTTCTTTTGATTTATTCTTTCAACTGTACATTCCTTGAGTATATAGAAACTCTACTGACTTTTGGATGTTAATCTTGTACTGTACCACTTTGATGAATTAATTTATTAGCTCTAGTAATAAATGAATTCATTTAGTACCTTTGTTGTGGATTTCTCAGGATTTTCTGTATATACAGACATATCATCTGCAAACAGGGAAAGTTTTACTTCTTCTTTTCCAATTTTTATTTCTTTTTCATGCTTAATTGCTCTGTCAAGAACTTCCAGTTCCAGTGTAATGTTGAAAGTGGTGACAGTGGATATCCTTGTCTTGTTTCTGATTTTCAGAGGAAGAGCTTTCAGTTTTTCATCATTAGGTAGAAAGTTAGTTGTGGGCTTTTCATATATGCCCTTTATCATGTTGTGGAAGTTTCCTTCTATTCCTAGTGTTCTACGTGTTTTTTTATAAAGATACGGTGCTGTATTTTATCAAATGCCTTTTCTACATCAGTTGAGATGATCATGTATTTTTTTTCCTTCATTCTGTTAATTGATTGATGTTCTTGTGTTGAACCAAACTTGCATATAAAGGATAAATCCTTCTTGATCACGGTGTGCTATTATTTAATAATTTATTGGATTTGGTTTCTGTAGCAGTTTGATATTGTTTATGAATTCCAAAAATAGATATTGGATTATGTTTGTGAACTGATCTTTTCCTCTGGGCATATTGTATTGGAATCAGAGGTTTCACTTTTACTTGATTAAATTATGATTAAGTCTTTGATTGGGCCATGTCAGTAGAAAACTACATGGCAAAGCAAAGGAGTTAGTTGGAGTTTTAAAGCTGGAGCCCCAGGAAGTAACCATGCAGGAGAAGAACAAAGAGGAATAGAGCGGCCCCATAGACACGGCAGATGCCCTGGGAAGAGAGAGCCTGATGATCTACAGCTGACCTTGTGGAGAAAACAGAGCAGCTGAGCTGGAGAGAAACGAGCTCTGAGAGAGAGACTAGACTTATCTCAGCCTACAGCTGATATTGGAAGAAGCTGAGACCACAGAGCCTTAAGAGGAAGTGGAAGGCTGGAACCGTGCAGATTTGGGCAGCCATCTTACTCCAACACGAGGTAAGGGAAGTAACTTATACTTTATGACTTAGTAACTGTAAGCTACTACCCAAAATAAACACCCTTTATAAAAGCCAACAGGGGGGAAGTGGATGTGGCTCAAGTGTTTGGGCACCTGTTTACCATATGGGAGGCCCCGGGTTCGACTCTGGGGGCCACCTGGTGAAGGCAAGCTGGCCAGCATGGCATGGTGAGCTGACAGCTGGCACGGCACAGTGACCTGGCGCAGCAAGATGATGCAACAAAGGGAGACAAGAAGACACAGAAAAACGCATAGCAAAATGGACACAGTGAGCACAAGCAGCAAGGGGGGATAAATGAATAAAATAAATCTAAAAATAAATAAATAAAAGGATATTAAAAAAAAAAAGCCAACAAGTTTCTGGTACTTTGCATCAGCACCCCTTTGGCTGACTAATATAGTTTCCTAGTATTTTGTTGAGGATTTTTGCATCTATTTTCATAAAAGGTCTTGGTCTATAGTTTTATTTTCTTGTGTTATCATTATCTAGGTAAGGTATGAGTAGGGTGATGTTGGTCTTGTAGAATGAATTACGGAGTGTTCCCTCCTCTAAAATTTTTTGGGAGAGCATGAGTAGAACTGAAGTTAAGTCTTCTTGGAATGTTTGGTAGAATTCCCCTGTGAAGTCATTTCATTCTGGGCTTTTCTTTTTGGGAGGTTTTTAGTTACTGATTCAATATCTTCACTAGTAATTGGTTTGTGAAGATCTTCTGTTTCTTCTTGAGTCAGTAAAGGTAGTTTGTGTGTTTCTAAGAATTTGTCCATTTCATCTAGGTTATCTAATTTATTGGCTACAGTTGTTCATAGTAGCCTCTTATATTACTTTTTATTTCATCGGAGTCAGTAGTAACATCCACCTTTTCATTTCTGATTTTCCTTATTTGTATCCTTACTCTTTTTTTTTTTTTTTACCGGGAGGTCCTGGGGATCGAACCCGGGTCCCTCCATATGGGAGACGGACGCCCAACCAGTTGAGCCACATCCGACCCCTCTTTTTTTCTTTGTCAGACTAGCTAAAGGCTTATCAATTTTATTGATCTTTTAAAAAACTAACTCTTGGTTTTGTTGATTCTCTCTGTTGGTTTTTTTGTTTTCTATTTCATTTGTCTCCACTGTAATCTTTATTATTTCCTTCTTTCTGCTCACTTTGGGTTTAGTTTGCTCATTTTTTTCTAGTTCTTCCAGTTTTGAGGTTAGGTCTCTGATTTGAAGTCTTTTTTTTTTTTTTTTTTTTTTTAATGTAAGCATTTAGAGCTATAAATTTCCATCTCAGCACTGTCTTCCCTTCATCCCTTAAGTTTTGGTATGTTGTATTTTCATTTTAATTTGCTTCAAGATATTTTATTTAGCTTCTGATTTCTTCCTTAACCCATTGGTTGTTTAAAAGTATGTTGCTTATTATCCATAGATTTGTGAATTTTCCACTTCTCCCTCAGTTACTGATTTCTAACTCATTCCATTGTGGTTGGAGAATATATATTGTATGATTTCAATATTTTTAAATTTATTGACATTTGTTTTGTGACCTAACATTTGGCCTATCCCAGAGAATTATCCATGTTCACTCAAGAGTGAACATGTTCCACTTTTATTGGGTGTAGAGTTTTATATATATCTGTTAGGTCTTGTTTATTTAAAGTGTATTATTCAAGTTCCATACTTTCTTATTGATCTTCTGATCAATAGATGTTCTATCCATTATTGAGGGTGGTGTTGTAGAATCTCCTTCTATTAATGTAGAACTGTCAGTTTCTCCCTTCAAATCTGTCATTATTTGCTTCATATATTTTTTAGCTCTGCTGTTAGGTGCATACATATTTATAATCGTTATATCTTCCTGTTGAATTGTCACCATTACCCATATATAATGACCATCTTTGTCCCTCGTAACTGTTTATGACTAAAGTCTATTTTATCCAATGTTAGTATAGCAACTCCCTTTGATTCTGACTTGCAAGGTATATTTTTATCTATCCTTTCACCCTCAATCTACTTGTATCTTTGAATTTAAGGTGAGTCTCTTGCAGACAGCTTATAGTTGGGTCATGCTTTTGTATCCATTCTTCCAATCTCTGCCTTTTGACTGGGAGTTTAATCCATTTACATTTAAAGCCACTACTGATAATACAGGACTTTCTTCTGCCATTTTGCTACTTAGCCTTTGCAAATCTTATACCTTTTCTGTCCCTCACTCCTGTTAACGCCTCCTTTTATATTTATTTACTTTCTTGTGCTGTACCATGTTGAGTGCCTTCTCATTTCTATCTGGATATATTTTTTCATCTATTTTCATTGTGGTTATTATGGGGTCAAAATGTAATATCAAAAATATGTAATAATCATATTTCATTTGATACCAACTTATCTTCAATAGCACGCACATATACTTTTCTTTTAGTCCTCTGTTCCGCCACCATTTTTTATACTTGTTACCATTTATATCTTTGTACACTGTATGTCCAAAAACATAGACTTATCATTACTTTTATATTTGATTCCCACCCCCACAAGGGGTGGGGCTCAATGCCCTACTGACGTGGCCCAGTTAATGCCCTAATCATAACTTTATCATGCCGATATTAGCAGACCAGTTTACAAGCATAACCCAATATCACTTTTTGGAATTCATAATTACATCAAACTGCCCAACGGCTACACTCTACCCTCTGAATTCCAAAAATACATTACAATATTCAAAAAACCTAAAATTAGTAACAATGCAAGTACAAAATATATCATAATCATTTTAAAGAAATACAGTTCATCTTGAGGCAAAATCTTGTCTGCTGTAGACCTCTGAAACTTACAAAACCATTTAATTTCTTCCATTACACAAATGGAAAGACAAAGGATAAACATTTTCATTACCATAAGGAGAAATTGGGAGGTTAAATATGAGTCATGGGTCCTCGACAGTTTGGTAAATCTGCAGGGCATCCTCCATTTGATTTCAAAGTCTGAGAGCCATTCTTAAGACAATGGTTTCTTCTCCTTGGGGCCACATGAGGACCCATCCTTTCCACAGGTTTGCCGAATGGCCATTTTCTTGGTTCTGCCCTCATCAAGCATCTGGGTATCGACCAAGCTCCAGACCCTCACCCTCCAAGAGTGTTGGGGTGATTGCCACACCTTACCCAATCTTTGGGTTAGAGTCTTAGCCACCCTGGTACAGTGAGGTGAAGACAATATTCCCCCTAACCTTTGGCATACAGGTTCAACCCTCTCAGAGCAATGGGTTGGCCACCTGGCCTTCTCGAATCCATGGGGGACAGGAGCACTCCTCTCAGAGTTTTGGGGTGCTGACCTCAATCGCCCTAATCTTTGAGAAATGTGCTCCACCCTCCCTGTACCCTGGGGTGGCAAAATTCTCCCAGAACATCGGGTGGGAACATTCATCCTCTTCAACTGCTGGGGCAAACTCACCCTCTCTGTATACATGGGTGGGGCTCCTCTCTTGGCCCAAGGTGATCTCTTAATTCCAGATCTCACCTTCCATGGTTTCCTTCTAAAAGCTGTTTCTCCTTCACTCTCTCATTTCCATGTCCTTTTTTGTCCAAGCTGACAGTGGTTTTGTTCATACAGCTCTCTCAAAAACTTTGTTGGTTTGGCATGCAAGAAGCAGGGGTCCAAACCATCAGACAGTAAGACTTTCCACAAGTCTTTTTGAGATAACTGCATCTTCAGTTTTGATTTACAGGTTTCAGGTTTAGCTAAATCTTCAAATGGGACACTTTCATATGGGGACTTGATTTCCAGAAACTTGGAAGTTCCAGAATCAGTTTCTGTTTTCTTTGTGCCCAAAAGTTCAGTCTTTAGTGTATTTCGCTCATCTAGTATTTTGCTATAAGCTGCAAGGAGAAGCCAAGCCACATTCTCTGAGTTTACCTTGGAAAG
The DNA here is from genome assembly GCA_026826555.1 of Tolypeutes matacus. Taxonomy (NCBI): domain Eukaryota; kingdom Metazoa; phylum Chordata; class Mammalia; order Cingulata; family Chlamyphoridae; genus Tolypeutes; species Tolypeutes matacus. The sequence continues at coordinate 34,776,498 of JAKSZT010036119.1, forward strand.
TTCTTCACCTAAATGCTCTGGTTCACCATTTTCAAATTCTGTCTTCCATATAACACGAGGAGTTAATCTTGCTAAGTTCTCTGCAACTTTAAAACACGGATTACCTTTCCTCCAGTTTCCAATAATAGTTTCATCATTTACTTCTAAGGCATCATAGAAAGTCTCTTTAGCATCCATATTACTATCAACAGTCTTTCAAAGTGATGTAGGCCTTTTCCATCAAGCATTTCACAATTCCTCCAAAAAATACCCCTTACCCATTTATAAAACCGTTCCAACATTTTCATAATTGCAAAAGCACTTCCCCACTCCTCAGTACCAAATTCTGTATTAGTCAGCCAAAGGGGTGCTGATGCAAAATACCAGAAGTGGGTTGGTCTTTATAAAGGGTATTTATTTGGGGTAGAAGTTTACAGTTACTGGGCCATAAAGCATAAGTTTCTTCCCTCACCAAAGTCTGTTGCTACATGTTGGAGCAAGACAGCTGCTAACATTTGCCAGGATTCAGGCTTCTTGGGTTCCTCTCTTCCTGGGGCTGCATTTCTCTCTGGGCTTAGCGCCTCTGTTTCTTCCACAAGGCCAGCTGTAGACTATGAGGCTGTCTAGGCTTTGCTTCTCTCCACAAGGCCAGCTGTGAACTCTCAGACGAATGGCTCATTTCTATCCCGGGGCATTCTCTCCTTCCTTACCAGAACTCCAACATCAAAACTGCTTCAACTCTGTTCATTGTCATGCCTTTTATATTTGATTCCCGCCCCACCAAGAAGTGGGGCTCAATGCCCTACTGACGTGGCCCAGTTAACGCCCTAATCATAACTTAATCAGGCCCTGATTAGCAGACCAGTTTACAAGCATAACCCAATATCATTTTTTTGGAATTCATAATTACATCAAACTGCCCATTGGCTACACATACCAAACAATATGATACAATAATACTGTCCTTTATAATTACCCAATTATTACCTTTACCTAGCTCTTTGTTTTGTTATGCTGCTTTGAACTGCTGTCTAGCATCCTTTCCTTTTTGTCTGAAGAAATTCCTTTAGCATTGCTTTTAGGGCAGGTCTAGTGATTATGAACTCCCTCAGCTTTTGTTTATCTACTAATGTCTTAATTTCTCTGTCATTTTTGAAAGAGAGTCTCACCAGGTATAAAATTCTGGGCTGGAAGTTGTTTTCTTTCAGTACTTTGAGTATTTCAACCCACTGTCTTCTTGCCTCCAGTTTTCTGATGAAAAATCAGTACTCAATATAATTGGGACTTCCTTTTATGTAATACGTTGCTTTTCTCTTGCACTTTTCAGAACTCTCTCCTTGTCCTTTGCATTTGATAATGTGATCAATATATGATGGAGTGTATTTTTCTTCATGTTTATCTTGTTTTTTGTTCTCTGAGCTTCTTGTATGTGCATATTTATGTCTTTTGCTAAGTTTGGAAGTTCTCTTATTTCTCTTCTTTGATTATTCCTTCTGTCCCTTTCTTTATTCTCCACCTGGGACTCCCATAATGCATATATCGGTGGGCTTGATGGTGTCCTGGAGCTGTCTTTGGTTATTTTTACTCACTTTTAATATTTCTTTTCTTTTTCTGCTCTTCAGCCTGACTCATTTCAAGTGTCTTGCTACAATTCACTGATTCTTTCTTCTGCCAGTTCCAATCTGCTCTTTTTTTTTTTTTTTAATTTATTTTTATTGTGAGTAAAAATCAAAATTCTCACAATACATACAAACATTTGCAAAATGATATATAAATATATATACATATATGTGTATTTGCTTACAAAAATGTTATATATATATATATATATATATACATATATTTTAAGAGGTGCTTAGATTACCCAAAATATTACATGGAACCCACTGGGATTCCCATGTTGCCCACCTCCCACACCTCCCACCACATCCCACACAAACATCTCCCACAAGTGTGACCCACCACAATCTGCTCTTTAAACCCTCCTGGGCCTTTTTCTTTTCAGTTATTGTGGTCTTCAACTCCAGTAATTCTGTTAGGCTCCTTTTTAAAATTTCTATCTCTTTCCTTAGATTCTCATATTGTTCATTCACTGTTTTCCTGATATCTTTTAGTTCTTTCTCTTTATTTTCCTTCATCTTCTTGAGCATTTTAAAGATAATTTTTTAAAAGGCTTTGCTCAGTATGTCCACATTCTCATCTTCTTCATTGGTGTTTTCTGTATTTTCATCCTCTTCCTTTGGATGGGCCATCATTTCCTGTTTCTTTGTTTTGTATTCTTGTTGCACACTGTACATTTTAATATTTTAAAGGGTTGACTCTTGGATTAACACCCTGAGATGTCTTTCTTGGTTTTGTAACCAGCTGGTGATAAAACAGAGATTTTCTTGAGCTTCAGTCCTCCTATCAGGAAGGTCTGCCCAAGGCAAATGCAGTGTACAAGGTTTCCCTATTCCTCTGGGCTTGTGTCTTGTCCAGAACTTCGGCCTCTTAGTTGCTTTGGAGTTCCCCTGTTTACCAGAGTTTGATTGTCCCCTCCATTTCCCAGAAGACAGCCCTCCCTCTCCCAGGTGTTTAAAGCCAGCAGTCCTTTGTCCCAGACTGTCTGCCTCTATAGTTTTTTACACTCCTTTTGCTGTTTCTCTGGGAGGAGGGGGATCCTGTAGAGGACTTTCCCAAGTCAGTCCTTCCCAGCCTAAACAGGCCCAGGGATCCATGAGGGGGGTGCAGACCTGCTCCAAAGTGCCCTGGGGATGGGATCAAGAAGGGTGCCAGAAGCTTTTCCAACATCTCCCCAAAGCAGAACTTTCCTAGCCTGCCCAACAAATGCAGCCCTTCAGCTAACTTTCCCCTGCAGCCCTGAAGAAGTGCTGTGTCTTTAAATCTCCACTGTCTCTGTCCCTTGCTGGAGTGGGTTGAAATAATGGCTGGCTGCCTTTATTGGAGCAGGTTGAAACAATGGCTACCACTGCCTTTGTCCAAAGTGGATTGAAACAATAGCTGCCCTCAGAGTCAGGTCTCCAGCAATCCATATTCACTAATTAAAAGCTGTGATAGTGATCAGCGATGCAAAACCCTGTTCTTGGGGAAGATTTCTATGTACCTTCTGTCACAAGGGAGCTAGCCAGGGACTGGACCCCATGGGGGCCTGTCATGAGTGGAGGATGGGTATCAGTAGCCAACTTGCAGAGAGAGCAATTTAATGTTCTTTACCATAATTTATCAGCCCCTTCCTCCTGCTCTTCTCTAGATACTGGAGAGTGTTCTTTTGACCTCCAGAGTTTCAGAAATAATTGTTTCACACAGTTCCTGCCTGTTTAATAGTTGTTTTGGTGGAAGGACTGCCATTTTCCCCAGAAGTCTTCCTACTAGAATATATCTTCATGTTAGTTTTTCTGGGTCTATTATCTCAGATATGTAGTGTGCCTTTTCAATATATAATTGTCTTTTTATTTCAGGGAATTTTTATTATGTTACATTATATGGCTTTATTTTCCTTATTATATGGCTTTACATGTTACATTATATGGCTTTATTTTTCTTATATGGATGCTGGATCTTTTTGATTATCACAGAACATATATATCATATATACACACACATATACACACAAATATATATATACACCTTTATCTTAAATCCTTCACATCCTTGCCAATATCTGGTATGGTCAACCTTTTAAATTTTAACCATTCCAATAGGCATATAGTAGCATCTCATTGTGATTTACTTTGCATGACTACGGAACCTGTGCATTTTTTCATGTGCTTATTTGTTATCCATATATCTTCTTTGTTGAAAAGTCTATTCAGGGGACTTCCGGGAAGATCGTGGACTAGTAAGACACGGGAATCTCTTCTCCAGAAAAATAGCTAGAGGACAAGCTGAAACAGCCCTGAAACAGATCTTCTAGGGTTTAGGACAGCAGGTGAAGGCTGCACACCACCCAGAGGAGAGAGGGACAGAAGAGGGAAAAGGCGACAACGGAACCGTGAGTCAGAAGTAGCAGCTTCTGCTGCTGCCGGCACCCTCTCCCACACTCTTCAGAATTCTCGGGCCTCTGGGCCTGCAACCACAGACAAAGGGGGCTCCAGGGATCTACCACTCCTGGAAAGGGGAGAGAGAGGGACACAGCCTTAGGCTGACTCAGGTTCGGACCTGTAAATTTGGGCTGCGGAGCCCCATGGACCCTTCCACATGGTGGTTTGCCCTGGGAGCCTAGGAAGGACTGGAGAAACCCAACCCTCGCAACCTCCCTCTCTTCTAGCCTGGACTAATTGTTGAGGACTCCACAGGAGAGGGAGAGAGGGAGCCTGGGGCTGACACTGCTTTTGACTCCCAAGTTTGGTCTGCCCTGTCCCAAGAGCCCTTCCAGGCTGGGTGGGGCTGGGCCATTGTTTGCCTTGGAGCCTGCAAGGGGCTAAAGATATACAAACCTCCCAATCTCGTCCTCTACTAACAGGGACTGATTGTTGAGGATTCAGAAGGGAGTGGAAATATTCCCTAGCTGGGAAAAGGGGGGCGCTATGAGAGAAGTCTGGAGAACTGTCTCAGAAAGTTTGAATTACAAGGCTCTTAGCCCCCAGACAGGAAGATCTATCACATTGATCTGGTCTGTGTCACAACAAATACGCTCCGACCAGGCATTGAATTGAGAGCTGCCAACAAGCGCCATCTCCTGGCAGACCAAGGAAGTGCACATAAGAAAATTAATAAGAAAGAGAGGCTTTTCTTGGCCTCTATAGCCTCCCTGCCCAAGGCCCCAGGAAACGACTCTACAACCAATTACTGGGTCCAGTGCCCAGTTTTGAGCAACCAGCAGAACAATCCTAACAATCAAGGTTGAGCCAAAATCAAAGAGCTGTGGTAACTCATAGCCTCCTGCCACGAAAACCACATAAAAGAAAAAGAGATAGAGCATCTAAGTAAAATACAAACTAACCAGATGCCTAAGCACCAGCAAAAAATTATGAGCCATACTAAGAAAATAGAAGACATGGCCCAAGAAAAGGAATACAGCAAAGTCCCAGAAGAGATGCAGAATTTGACAGAACTAATCAGTGAGATGAGCACAAATTTCCAAAATCAAATTAATGAGAGGAAAGAGAATACAGTTAAAGAGATAAATGACATCAAGAAGTCATTGAGCGAACACAAACAAGAATTTGAAACCCTGAACTTCTGTTCAGAGTTCATGGGAATGAAAGACACAATAGGTGAAGTCAAAAATACATTTGAGGCTTACAACAGCTGACTCGAAATGATAGAAGAATAAGTGATACCGAAGACAGAGCAGCTAAACTGGAGAGAAAAGAACAGAGAGAGAAAAGAATGGAAAAAATTGAGCAGGGGCTCAGAGAGTGGAATGACAACACAAAATGCAGCAACATATGTGTCATGGGAGTTCCAGAAGGGGAAGAGAAAGGAAAAGGGGCAGAAAGAGTATTTGAGGAAATAATAGCCAAAAATTTCCCAACTCTCATGAAAGAAATGAACTTACATGTCCAAGAAGCACACCGTTCCCCAATGAGAATAAATCCAAATAGACCTACGCCAAGACACATATTAATCAGAATGTCAAACGTAAAAGATAAAGAGAAAATTCTCAGAGCAGCAAGAGAGAAGCAAACGATCACATACAAAGGACGTCCAGTAAGACTTAGTGCAGATTTCTCTTCAGAAACCATGGAGGCGAGAAGACAGTGGTATGATACAATTAGGAAACGGAAAGAGAAAGACTGCCAGCTGAGAATTCTTTATCCAGCAAAACTGTCCTTCAAATATGAAGGTGAGTATAAAGTATTCACAAACAAACAGAAACTAAGAGAGTTTGCAAAAGAGAATCCACCTTTGCAGGAAATATTAAAGGAAGCCTTAGAACCTGAAAGAAAAAGACAGGAGATAGTGGCTTGGAGGAGAGTATAGAAGAAAGAAAAGCAGAAAGGATAACCAAAAGAGTAAAAAGAGAGACAAAAATAAGATGACATATGAAAACCAAAGAATACAATGGAGGAAATATATAGTGCATTTTCAGTAATATCATTGAATGTGAATGGATTAAATTCCCCAATCAAAAGATACAGGCTGACAGAATGGATTAAAAAACATGAGCCATCCATATGCTGCTTACAAGAAACTCACCTCAGACCCAAGGATACAAACCGGCTGAAAGTAAAAGGTTGGAAAATGATACTCCACGTGAATAGTAACCAGAAAAGAGCAGGGGTAGCTATACTAATATCAGACAAAACAGACTTCAAATGCAAAAAAGTGATGAGATGTGGAAGACCATTATATATTAATAAAGGGACGATCCTCCAGGAAGATATAACAGTCCTAAATATCTACGCACCTAACCAGGGTGCCCCAAAATATATGAGACAAACTCTGGCAAAACTGAAGGGAGAAATAGACATTTCTACAATAATCGTTGGAGACTACAACACCCCTCTCACATCATTAGATAGAACAACTAGACAGAAGATCAACAAGGAAACAGAGAACCTGAACAATATGATAAACAAGTTAGACCAAACAGACATATGCAGAATACTATATCCAAACTCAGCAGGTTATACATTCTTTTCAAGTGCCCATGGATCTTCCTCCAGGATAGACCGCATGTTAGGTCACAATACAGCTCTCAATAAATATAAAAAGATTGAAATTATACAAAGCACCTTCTCAGATCATAATGGAATGAAACTAGAAATCAATAACAGACAGGAAAAAAGTAAATTTGCAAATGTGCGGAGACTGAACAACACACTCCTAAATATTCGGTGGGTCAAAGAAGAAATTGCAAGTGAAATCAGTAAATATATTGAGACAAAGGAAAATGAGAACACAACATATCAAAACTTATGGGATACAGTGAAGGCAGTCTTGAGAGGGAAATTTATAGCCCTAAATGCCTATATTAAAAAACAAGAAAGAGCTAAACTCAAAGATTTAACTGAACAACTCGAGAAACTAGAAAAAGAACAGCAAACCAATCCCAAAGCAAAAAGAAGGAAAGAAATAATAAAGATTAGAGCAGAAATAAATGAAAATGAGAACAGAAAAACAATAGAGAAAATCAACAAAACCAAAAGCTGGTTCTTTGAGAAGATCAATAAAATTGACAAACCCCTTGCTTGTCTAACAAAGAAAAAAAGAGAGAAGATGCAAATAAATACAATCAGAAATGAAAGGGGGGAAATTACAAATGACCTCACAGAAATAAAAAGAATCATAAGAGGATATTATGAGAAACTATATGCCAACAAACTAGACAACCTGAATGAAAGGGACAAATTTCTAGAAACTCATAACCAACCTACACTGACACAACAAGAAATACAAGAACTTAACAAAACAATCACAATTAAGGAGATTGAATCCATCATCAAAAATCTCCCAGCAAAGAAAAGTCCAGGACCAGATGGCTTCACAGGTTAATTCTACCAAGCATTTCTAAAATAATTAACACCAATCCTGTTTAAACTCTTCCAAAAAATCAAAGAGGAGGGAAAATTACCCAACACATTTTATGAAGCCAACATCACCCTAATACCAAAGCCAGATAAAAATTACACAAGAAAAGAAAATTATAGACCAATCTCTCTAATGAACATAGATGCAAAAATTCATAACAAAATACTTTCAAGTCGAATCCAACAGCATATCAAAATACTAATACATCATGACCAAGTGGGATTTATTCCTGGTATGCAAGGCTAGTTCAACATAAGAAAATCAATCAATGTAATACACCACATTAACAAATTGAAGGAAAAAACCACATGATCATCTCAATAGATGCAGAAAAGGCATTCGACAAAATCCAACATCCTTTTTTGATAAAAATACTTCAAAAGATAGGAATAAAAGGAAAATTCCTCAATATGATAAAAGGCATATATGAAAAACCCACAGCCAACATCATACTCAATGGGGAGAGGTTGAAATCTTTCCCCCTAAGATCAGGAACAAGACAAGTATGCCCACCGTCACCATTGTTATCCAACATTGTACTAGAAGTTCTAGCTAGGGCAATTAGACAAGACAAACAAATTAAAGGCGTCCAAATAGGAAAAGAGGAAGTAAAACTCCCACTGTTTGCGGATGACATGATCCTGTATTTAGAAAATCCTCAAGTATCCACAACAAAGCTACTTGAACTAATAAATGAGTTCAGCAAAGTGGCAGGATACAAGATCAACACGCAAAAATCAGTAATGTTTTTGTACACTAGTACTGAACAATTTGAGGAGGAAATCAGGAGGAAAATTCCATTTTCAATAGCAACAAAAAGACTCAAATACCTAGGAGTTAATTTAACCAAGGAAGTACAGGACCTATATGCAGAAAACTACAAATAAATGCTAAAAGAAATTAAAAAAGACCTAAACAAATGGAAAGACATTCCATGTTCATGGATTGGAAGAATAAGTATCGTGAAGATGTCAATCTTGCCCAAACTGATTTATAGATTTAATGCAATACCAATCAAAATCTCAGCTTACTTTACAGAATTAGAGAAGGCAATTACCAGATTCATCTGGAAGGGTAAGTGCATCCGAATAGCCAAAAGTATTCTAAAAAAGAAGAGCAATGTGGGAGGAATTTCCCTGCCTGACCTTGAAACATACTACAAAGCTACAGTGGTCAAAACAGCATGGTACTGGCATAAAGATAGACATATCGATCAGTGGAATAGAATTGAGAATCCAGAAATATACCCTCACCTATACAGTCAACTGGTTTTTGACAAACCTACCAAGCCCACGCTGATGGGAAAAAACAGTCTCTTCAACAAATGGTGTTGGGAGAACTGGATATCTATAACCAAAAGAATGAATATACAAGAATCAACTCAAAATGGATCAAATATCTAAATATAAAAGCCAGAACCATAAAACTACTAGAAGAAAATGTAGGGAAACATCTTCAAGACCTTGTAGTAGGTGGTGGTTTCTTGGACTTCACACCCAAAGCACGTGCAACAAAAGAAAAAGTAGATAAATGGGACCTCCTCAAAATTAAACACTTTTGCACCTCACAGGACTTTGTCAGAAGGGTGAAAAGGCAGCCGACTCAATGGGAAAAAATATTTGGAAATCACATATCTGATAAGGGTTTAATATCCAGGATATATAAAGAGGTGTTATAGCTCAACAATAAAAAGACAAATGACTCAATTAAAAAATGGGCCAAAGACTTGAATAGACATTTCTCCGAAGAAGAAATACAAATGGCAAAAAAACACATGAAGAAATGCTCAACATCACTCATGATTAGGGAAATGCAAATCAAAACTACAAT
>JAKSZT010036119.1:34786926-34804102 GCA_026826555.1 Tolypeutes matacus
AAAAAAAAAAAAAGTCTATTCAAACCTTTTGCCCAGTTTTTAAAAGTTGAATTGTTTGTATTCCTATTGAATTTTGAGAGTTCTTCATATATTTTTTATATGTCTTTCATCAGATATATAATATACAAAATTTTCTTTCAGTCTATGACTTGTCTTTTCATTCTCTTAAAAGTGTCAAAGAGCAGAAGTTTTAAAATTTGATGAATTCCAATTTATAAATTTGGTTTTTATGGATCATGCTTTTGGTTGTGGCATTTAAGAAATCTTTGCCAAACCCAAGATAAAAAAGGCTTTTCCTATGTTTTTTCTAGAAGTTTTAGTTTTAGGTTTTACAGTTAGGTATATGATACATTTTCAGTTAATTTTTGTATAAGGTGCAAGGTATGAATTGAGGTTCATTTTTTTAATATATAGGTATCCAGTTGTTCTATTACCATGTGTAAAAATTACTGTCCTTTTTCTACTGAATAGCCTTTCCACCATTTAAAAAAAATTAGCACCAAGTATATGTGGGTCTATTTCTGGATTTTTCTATTCTGTTTAATTTATCTACTTCTCTATCTTTACACCAATAACATGCTGCCTTAATTATTCTAGCCTTATAATCCTGATCTCAAGTAGTTTTAGTCCTCCAACATTGTTCTTTTTCAAAGTTACTTTGGCTATTCTTTTTTAATTTTAAACAAATCGATTTTATTGATACGTATTAAGCATAAATCCATCCAAAGTGTACAACCAACAGTATTCAGTACAATCTCAGAGTTGTGTATTCACCACTTAAATCATTTTTAGAGCATTTTCCCTATTCCAGTAATAATAACACTCAAAAACAAAAACCAAACAAACAAAATTCATCACCTCTCAATCTCTCTATGCTAGTACCATATATACAATCTAAAATTTCCCTTTTTAACCACATTCAGATATATATTTCAGTGTTGTTAATTACATTCACAATGTTTTGGCTATTCTTGATCCTTTATATTTCCCTATGAATTTTAGAATCAGTTTGTCAATTCTACAAAAAATGCTTCCCGAGCTTTTGACTGAGATTGCATTGAATCTATAGGTAAATTTGGTGAGACTTGACATCCTGTCATTACTGAATAGCCTCCATCCAATCTGTATGGAGTCTTCCAATCCATGGACATAATAAATCACTCCATTTATTTAGGTCTTTGTTAATTTCTCTCAGCAATGTTTTGTAGTGTTCAAAGTACATGTATTCACATCTTTTGTTAGCTTATCCCTAAGGATTTCAATTTTTGCTATTTAAACTTTCATTTTCCAATTGTTCATTGCTAGAATATAGAAATATAATTGATTTTTGCATATTTATCTTGTATCATGCAATCTTCTTAAACTCACTTATTAGGTCTAGTAAGTAGTTTTTTTGTTGACTTCAATAGATATTCTATATAGATAATCAAGTCATCTGTGAATAAAAAGTTTTACTTCTTCCATCCAATCTGTATGCACTTTATTCCTTTTCTTGCTGTAATGCATTTGCTAGATCCTCCAGTACAATGTTGAATTGAAGTGGTGACAGTGGACGTACTGTCTTATTTCTGACATTAGAGGAAAAGCATTTAGCTTTTTCACCAGTATGATGTTAGCTGTAGATGTTTTGTAGACACCCTTTCTCAAGTTGAGGAAGTTCACTTCTATTTCTAGTTTGCTGAGGGTTTTTAATCAGGAATGGATGTTGTATTTTGTCAAATGCACTTTCTGTGCCTATTGAAATGATCATGCAGTTTTTCCTTTTTTAGCTAGTTAATACGATGGGTTATATTGATTAATTTTTGAGTGTTAAACAAATCATGCATTCCTAGAATAAACACCACTTGGACATGATGTATTATCTCTTTAAAAATAATAGATTTTATTTTTAAATACAGTTTTAGATTTACAGAATAATGTAGCAGATAGTATATAAGGTTCCATATATACACTCTACCTCTACCTTCCATCCCCCCCCGCCCCCAGCTTCCCTTATTGTTAACATTTTGCATTTGTGTGGTACATTATTAAAATTAATGAAACAGCAATGGTAATTATTATTAACTATAATTTACAGTTCATATTAAGGCTCACTTTTTGTGTTGCACAGATTTATGGCTTTTAACAAATACATCAGAACATTTTGCCACCATTACAGTTTCATACAGAATAGTTTCACTCTAAAAATTTCCTGTGTGTCACCTATTTATCTTTCCCCTTCTACCTCCTGAACTCCTGGAAATCACTGATCTTTTTACTGTCTCTACAGTTTTGCCTTTTCTAGGATGCCATATAGTTGGAATCATATATATAGCCTTTTCAGAATGGCTTCTTTCATTTAGAAATAGGCATTTAATGTTCCTGTATGTCATTTCATGGCTTGATAGCTCATTTCTTTTTATTGCGGAATAGTATCCCATTGTATGGATGTACCATTTATCCATTCACAAATTGAGATTTTAGTTGCTTCCAGTTCTTGGTGATTATGATTAAAGCTGCTATAAACATTCATGTAAAGGTTTTTGTGTAAGTTTTCAACTCGAGTAAATATATAGGAGCATGACTGAACTGTACAGGATTAAGAACTGTACAATAGTATACTTTCATTTCTCCCCTCCTGAACTTTGTCATTGTTTTCATACATTTTATTTTTGCATGTTATAAATCAAATACCATTACTATTTTTACTTAAACAGTCAACTATCTTTTAAAGAGATTTAAATAAGGAAAATCTTATAAATTTACTCATAAAGTTACCACTTCTGGTGCTCTTCATTTCTTTGGGTAGGTCCATATTTCCATTAACATAGTCTTCTCCATAGAGGACTTATTTTTTTTTTTTTAGGAGGTACAGGGGACTGAACCTCCTACATGTGAAGCAGGCACTCAACCACTGAGCCACACACATTCTGGAAAAGACTTTACTTTTAATATTTATTCTAAAGCATGTCTGCTGGCAATTAACTTTTTGGTAATTAGTTCTTTAAGCTTTTGTATGCCTGAAAAATTATTTCTTCATTTTTGAAAGATATTTTTTCTTGATATAGAATTCTAGGTTGATAGTTCACACCCTTGCCCCATGTTTTCAAGATGCTGTTCCACTGTCCTCTTGTTTGAACCCACATAGTTTAATCTTCATTTTCAAAATAACTTTTTTCTTTGATTTCTATTTATTTTGCAAGCTCTATAACCTCTTTTTGCCATCCTTCCTTTTCATTGCCTACTTCATTTTGGAGCTTTAAAAAATTCTGCCTTATTACGGACTTATACCTATGATCATTTATTAATTTCTTTCATTTTAAAATGCCAGTTTATATTTCCATTTTGGTGAGTATATATTTTGGTGTGCTTTTAGTCTGTAGAGACAGACCTTACTCTTGTTTCATATTTCCCTTTTGTACAATAACTTTGTTTAGGATTTGAATGCAATTCTTTATTGTTGCTCATTTTTAAGTGAAGTAAATGGTGGTCCTGGATAACTTTTCTAGGCTCTTGAGCTCCTTGTTATGCTGTTTTACTGACGTGATACTTACATGGACTCATACTTTTTAAGAACTGCCTCCTTTGGTCATCTACTCCATTTTAATTATGTCTTCTCTCTTGCTTCCTGATCGCCTCAAATTTGATTCTACTTCTAGCACTTTCTTTGTATGGCTTTGTTCTGGAAGGAAATTTTTATTTATTATGTAAGAATTCACCAGGCCCAGATCATTCCTGCACCTTGACTTTCAGACCTTAATAGGATCCCTTGTACTTACTCAGAAATTTAAGTCAACATAACTCCCATCCAGTTTTCAGCTTCTGTCCTCAGTTTGGTCTACCGTGACTTCTATAAGCAGCTGTTAGTGATATGGAGTATTTCCTGTTCTTTGGGCTGTCAAGACACCCTGCTGTCTTCCAACTGTCTTTCTGTACAGGTGTTGATACCATGCAGGTCATGAAATTGTTAGTTTTCCGCTGCTTGCATTTTAGGGTTTATTGCGATAGATTGTTAACAATTTTGTTACAGATTTTGCCCATGGGTTTTCTTTTTCTTTTTTTTGAGGTACTGAGGCCGGGGATTGAACCCTGGATCCCGTATATGGGTAGTTGGCGCTCAACCACTGAGCCACATCAGCTCCCCTGAGTTGGTTCCTTCGTTTGTTTGCTTGTTGCCTGTTCCCTTGTTTTAGGTTCTGGGAATGGAACCTGTGACCTCTATGGATTTTCAATTTTGCTACCTAGGTTCTCTGTATTTATATTTACGTATTTATGGGGGCCATTTAAGAACTATGCTGCCAGGTTCTCAAATCCTCCTAAGGTTTGATTTTTAAAACAGAATGAGAGTAAAGCTAGTACAAAACCAGTATTTGTCCTTGAGAAAACACAGAAATAGCTTTATTTGATTGCCACAGGGTCAAATATTTTAAAAATGAAAAAAAAAACTGAGAGATTAATGTTAACATGTACTTGAGAAGCATAAAAAAAAAAACTTCTCAATTTTACTTTGTAGATTACAAAGTGAAAATTTTAATAAGAATACTGAAATTTCAGTAACTTTGCTTTTGCATGGGTAATTAAAAGTATTACTATCTAACCTAAGAGTATTACTGGTAGACTAAGCATTTTTGTTTACATAAATAAGTCTTGTTTCTTTCTTACATTTCTTAGGGGGATCATTCAACTCCTCTGGGCCTCAATTTACTACTCATTGGTAAAAATTAGGCAATTAGATATTTGGTAAAATTTCTTCTATATAAAATGTTATTATTCCAATTCTTAGAATTTATTGCAAAAATGTTTGCAATGTTAACTGTGAAACAAAGTGTTAGTTCTAAAGTTTTAATTATATCGATTGAACATAAGTACACACAGAGGATGAAGAAATAGTTTGTAGATATTGTAAAATGAACTTTTTCCAAATTTATTTATTTGCAAACTGCCAATCCAAAATAATATTGTTTGGTGAAGTGAGGAAATAGTCACAAAATCTTTACTCTTCTTGTTCCAAAGGAAGAGAGATCCCTCTTGTTTAAGCTACTTACCCAAAATCAAAGTCAGAGTGACACTTTCTTTGTTAGTCCTTTCATTTATTAATCTCACCAACAAGAAAGGTAAAAATAAATGTTTTAGAATACACTATGGCGTTGTTGCAGCAGCTGTTACACTACAGGATTAAACTGTAGGAATTTAAGTACTTCATGAGTTCTGGAAATCAAGTTTGTTTTTGTAAAGAACTTGATCAGAAATAAAATAGTTTTACCGAACATTATGTTGTCTGGGCACTCTTCAAGAGCACATGGACACAATTTATTCTTTAACAGGAGCCATGCTCTGGTTCAGAAACTTTTATGTAAAAGTTTCACAGAAAAACTCTGTGGGGTATGGGTAAAAGGAAACATTTAAAAATTGTATTATAATTACAAAAGACTATAAAGATATAGATTTAGTCATTGTTTATCCTTTGTTCATTCTTGGCAGATTTTAAAAAATAAAAATTTTAATGAAAAAGTTCTGGAAGTCTTCAGTGTGGCTTAACCATCCAACTTGTCTTTATGTCCCACGAGAAAATTCTACATTTTAAATATAGGTGGGTTCAGGTCAATTTGATATTTTGGAAGCCACACTGTCTATAGCTGATGCTTCTGGTGGTGCTTTGCTTTATATTCCCCAGGCCCACCTCGGATTCCAGCCATGTTACAATGGAGAGTTCCATGCAATGTCAGACTCACTTTAGAGTAACAGTAACCCTCCTCAAGTGAGTACCTCATTTTTCACTTTCTGACCCAGTTTTTTTTCCAATGTCATGGAAGCCCTCTAGGCCTGCACGTAAGAACATTCCAGAAGTGGGGGCGGGGGGACAGGGGGGAGAGATATTGCCTCTAAATGGGTCTAGGGCTGGCAGACAAATTCTGCAGCCTCCAGTCCTTCAAATGTACATTCTGGGAAATATCTGCTCGTTTCTAAGGAGGTCCTGGTCCTGGAATCAAGCCTGTCTATAACGGCAGTCTCAACAATATACCTCTCTACTGGATTTTCTTTCTCCCCTTGTTCTTCCTGTGCTCTTACTCCTTCTCCAAAGGATTACCTCACAAACTACTTACACCCAAGTGTTTGTCTAAGGGTCTTCTTTAGTAGGTACATAAAGCACTTTGGTATGAGGACTGACCTTGGAAAGAAGATCCTTAGAATGGGATTTTGGAACTAGATTACTTACTGCTAGGGTAAGTGGATGGTGACAACTCCAGGTATGCATCACAATTCCTGAATCTCGACTGTGGATTGGGATGAGGCATAGTTTTGGTAGGGTAAATGATGGGTTATCTACTGTGCCCAGTAGAAACTGAGAGCTTTACCATATGACATCAAGTAATTATGTAACTGGAGCTGCCTTTCTTGAGCTAGGTATTATCAGGTATATCAAATCATAGGTCAGATGGTCACAGTAGCAGTCCATCATTTGATGGAATAGTACATTTGAGATCAAGCCTGAGCAAGTCTCAAGGGTACATGTAAGTTACATGAACCAGTGGCTGAGATTTCCACATCATTTACTTCTCTTGCACTAATGCTTCTCCTTCAATCCATTTCTTTGATCTTATGGGGAGTTACTTACAACCAGCTAGCTGTATTAGGTGTCTATTGCCACAAAATTGCATATAATAAACCCCCAAAAATCTTAATGATAATCAACAACGAGCATTTATTATACATCTAGAGGCAGCTGGAAATTGGCTAGGAAGATTTTCTGATCTTGGCTGGGCTTGCTCACCTAATGTGGTGGACTGTTGGTGACTGGAACAACTCAGTTCTGCTACACACCTTTCAGCCTCCATCAGGCTAACCCAGTCATGTTCTTATATTAAAGGCAGAGGCACAAGAGAGGGTAAGACCAATCACTCAAGCAATTGTCAATCTTCTGTTTGGATCAAATTTGCTAGCATTCCATTGACCCAAAGGATATCATATGGCTGAGCCCAGAGTCAGGGGATAAGGCATAATACCTACCTAGAGTGGGGGGGTAATATAAGCTTATACAGCAAAAGGCTTGGATACAGGAAGAAATGAATTGCAGTTGTTTTTGCAATATTAGTACACTAGCTGACAGAGGAGGAAAAAGTGAGTTTGTTTATGGATGAGTAGGCTTGATATGTTGGTGTGAGCCCCAAATGGCTAGCTATTACACTACATTCTCTCTCAGAGGTGATCCTATATGTGAGTGGTGAGGGAAAAATCTTCCTAATAGATAGAGCTTCAGACAAAACTCATGGTCATCATATTGATAAAGACATGGTCTGATTAAGAATACAGACTTTTGATCAGTGGCAACTGGCATGGCTGACTGGTTAGGGGTATGGAAAGAGGAGACATGAGGATGAGGCATGTGAACAAAACTATAGAAACGTGCACGGTTATGTGCAGATCTTCGTATCATGTAATTCCAATAAAAGAACACTCATCAGATGAGGCAAAGATTAGGTGGACAGGATGACTCCTTCAGTAGATGTCAGCCAGCCTTGTCCTTGACCACCTCAGGCTTATACAATATGCTCATGAATGGTGTAATTATGGTGGCAGAGATGGAGGCTATACATGGGCCTAAGAGCTTGGGCCTCCTCCCACTAAGTGATCTAGTTACTGCCTCTGCTTAATATCTGATCTGCCAGTATCAAAGACCAATGCTGAGCCTTTCATTTGCTACTATTCCTCAAGGAGATTAACAAGTCACTTGGTAGCAAGTTGTTTATATTAAATTCTTTCCACTCTGGAGGAGAAAGCAATTCTTTACTTTTGGAATTCATTGCTTCTCTAAATATGGGCTTCCCTTCCCTTCCAGCAGTACTTCTGGAAGCATTACTATTTAATAGCCTACAAAATGCTTATGACCAACCTGATATACTACACTACACTGTCTCAGACCAAGGGTCTATTTTGCTACAAAAAAAGAGCAACAATAGGTGTGTAACTACTGTGTCCACTGGCTCTCCTGTATACAGCATTACCCAGAAGCAGCTGATCTAATAAAACAATGAGATGGTCTATTAAAAGCTAAGCTAAGGCACCAGTTCAAAGAGGTCATCTTGAGGTTGGATGCTGTTCTCCAGGATACGGTCAGTATATGCAACTATATAAATTATCAGTATATGATGTTGGATCCCCAACTGCTAAAATTCATGGGCCCAGGGATCAAGATGGGAGACAGTGGATCAGCTTTCTTATTACCATTCCCAGTGTCCTACTCGCAGAATGTGCTTCCCATCCCTGCCACCATAGGCTCTGCTGGACTGGAGGTCCTGCTTCCCAGACAGGGTAAGAGGAAAGAGCTGGCACTTTTCTACCTAGGAGTACAGTAAGTGTTTCACTAAATTGAAGCTACTGCTGACAATAAATTCCATTGGGCTGTTCATGCCAGTGGGACAAAAGGCAAAAATGAAGTTAATACTTTGATTAACATGAGCTAAGAGTTGCAACTATAAAATGGAATAGGGATAATGTGTCCAGAACTCAGGCGATTCACTGGGGCATGTTTTGGTGCTTCCATGTCTGGTGAAAACATCAGACAAGCAATTGTAACAGTCATATCCTAAAAAGGGCAAAGTAACTGAGGCCTTACACCCCTTCAGGAATGAAGGTCTGGGCCACTCTATCAGACAACCAACTTAGATCAGCTGAATTTCTGGCAGAGAACAAAAGAAAAATCAAAATGGGTGGTGGAGGAAGGGGATGATGACTATCAGATTTGGACTTGGATTCAGTTGCAGCAACAGGAACTATATTTAGCTTGTCTCACTAATCCTCCTGTTTAGTCTATTATAGAGATTGTGGCTGGCTGTCATCTTGAAGACTTGGTGACAGAGTGGGTCTAACATGGGATTTGAGCAATTCTTAATAGCCAAGGGGTAGAGACTATAACAAACACCTCTCTTGGTCCACATCACATTCCCTTGCCCACTTTGATATCAATCACAGCTGCACTGGACAGTTCTAAGTGAGCTCAGACATGTCTTTTGCTGGCAAAATCCTACCTCAGATGTGGGCCATGCATCTTTCTGCTCTCTGTCCCAAGGACTTCTTGAAGTAAGGGAGCCTGCTTTCTCACACATAAGCACAGCCCAGGAGTACAGGGGTAGTGAATGCCCATCAGGGCAACTCTCAACTAATAGGGGCTAGAAACTGATTAATAAATGGTCCCATCCCTGTTCATCAGGTAGACAATTCTGGGAGTGTTCTGTAAGCTTCTCAGTAGGTCTTATAGCACTTGAGCCCACAATGGCAAGCTTGATACCTTTATATTGGTTTTTCCCTTCCCTGTCTCCCTGTTCTCTCACTCCTGCTTCCTGGAATCACCTCACAAGCTACCTACCTACACTCATGTCCTTTTCTCAGGTTCTTTTTCATGTGATATAAACTAAGATGATCAAATGCATTTATATATATTTCCACATAAATACTTAAGGGATTTTCTAGACTAACTGCACAAATATTTATGAAGCATTCATTATTTGCAAGGTGAAGTGAGAAGAACATTTTAAACCTGTACAAATTATATATATATATTTCTGTTTAGGCAACAAGAGCTGCTAATCAATAACAATGATATTTGCCCACTCTAAATCATAGTGAAACTACCTTCAATTCCATTTCTGCATGATAACAAATATAAGAATATTTGACTTTGATAATATATGAATATATATGGATGAATGGCCAAGTGGTAAAAGCTCTATATGTTAATAAATATTAGCAATAAGTTCCATACTTAACCTTCAAGTTGTCATAGTAAATGACAATTGTCTTTCTGCCAGAAATTTCCTTATCAAGTTTTATAAACTGAAATACAAAATACTTTACATGCTAAAATATTTGAAAAAATGGAATTCACTTAGCCAAATTCATATTTGTTAACTGAGTGAACAAAACTAAATTATAACTTCATTTTCTATGCTCATGTCATCCCTAAAATATTCCATCTTAGTATTTATAGATTTAGTTGTACCTTATATTATATTTCCGTATTATAGAATTATAATACAGTTATTATATGGTTATTCTGTATTTCAGTTCCTTTATTTTGGTTACAAGACATACTGTCAGGTTATAAAAGCTTTATTTATAACATAGAGGAAGATTGGTGGTGGATATGTGGTCACTTGATATTTTATAATTAAGAATTCAAGTTCAGATTCCCTCTCGTATAGAATGTAAATGTACACCTATACATGTATATGTATTTCTTATCTAAATTAAGCTCAGTCACTAAAAGAAGATTCGCTATCTGAACTTTCTGCTGCATTTTTTTCACCTTCACCATCAGGCACTGGAGCATCTGGCCTCCTGAAAGAGAAGGGAAAATTTTAAAAGGTTTTTCCAGTTGAAAAAAGCACTTATTAATTGTAAATTAAGTTCCTTTTCAAATAGAATATTGCTTCTAATAAATTTTCCAAGTCTGCCATCCTTCGCTGAAGAAATCTCCCACTCTACACCACAGAGTAGTTCTTTTTGGCTTCTTTAGCACATGGGGATTAAGTGCTATTCCTGCAGAGGCCACAGCACTACATGCTGTGCTACTTCAGCATTTTCTGTCTTTCATTACCATGGAGACTCAACTATAGACAGAGATGTGATCTGTAGACGCTGGCATGAAAAGTACTAAATCCCTGCAGCCTCTAAGTACAGCTGAGGTGCAGAGAAAGGAAAGCTAGAAATGGAAAGAAAAGGAAAACCTTGATGTTTAAAAAGTGGAAGGGAGAAATTTAGAAAAGGGAAGAGTTCAAGAATGGCTATTAAGAGACACAGACAATATGGAAATTTTGCAGGGGAGGAAAGTACCTGGTCAAAGCAGGTTCATAATGCTTAAATGTTTTCACTTATGTGTTTTATCTTTAGGGAATGACTCTGAAAAGAAAAGTACAAAGACTACATAACTGAATTCGTAAAAATACTGTCTTGGATATTCTTTAGGCCCAACAAGAAGATATAAGAATGGGTAAATCCCAATTATGCATGTATGTGCTCTATAAAACCAAAAGAACATTATAATGGTGTCATTAAAAAAGTCAACTAAGAGGCCCTATAGTGTTTGTACCAGTAAATTTTTTAATCAGTAAAGTAGCAATGTCACTCAGCCTCTATTCTCTCTTGCCAGAAAAGTAAACTTAAGTAAGGAAAGTATACTTTTCAGGAATATATGAGGAAAAGCAGGAATAATATAGTTGCTATGTATTAATAACATAGCACCTAAAGGATAATAAAAACTACCAGATTACCAGATTTATTTCTCTCTCAGGTTCCTTGATTCTTAATAAGATTTAGGACACTCAACAAACAAAACTCTTTGCCATAAATACAAATTATTACTAAAATAAGAAAATGTATAGTCTACAATTTACTTCTAATTATTAAAAATTATGGGTTGGGGAGTGGGTGTAGCTCAGTGGTTGAGTGCCTGCTTCCCATGTACGAGGTTCCAGGTTCAATCCCTGTTACCTCCTAGAAAAAACAAACAAACAAAAAAAGTTATGAACAAAAACATTTCTAAGAAAATAAAGAAAAACTTATTTTTAAAATTATGGTTTATTTTTGGTTTCTGCTTTTTTATATCATATTTGGCAAGTTATAAAACAGAACACTGGCTATCAAATATAAATCTGCCTCGCTGAAAAATTCTAGATCATATGTATGAGGAAACCATATGTCCCCATACTGTAAAGCTTTAAAGCTGAGTATAGCATGAATGAACTCATTTTTAGGTTCTGACTGATGCCCCATTTACCTAGAATACTAACACGGGACCACAATCTTCATCTACACGGAAGTAAGAACTCTAGAATTAGTGGGCATGAATATTGGGCACATTTTTCCCAGTAAATTTCTCCTTGCTATATGGTTGATTTCTTACTGTCTCCTGGAGAAAAAGGGAAAAAATCACCATGGGAATTATTTGAATACCACATCAAAATTACATTAGCATAAAGGAAAATATGAAAACAAAAATTACAGTAGTATATATATGGCAAATCAAACAAATAAAATAATGTACACAACTCCCTAAATTAATCCTAGTTATGAAAAGATTAAAAGTGGCTTAGGCAGGCTAGTGAAATTATAAAATTCATTAAAATGAATGTGCTTAACCATTTATTGATATATGTGATGCTGTATAGAATAGTGATGGAGAATAGAGACTATGGAGCCAGACTGCTTAGGTTCAAATCCCAGCCCTGCCACTTACTCATTGGGTAACTCTGGGGAAGTTACTTAACTACTTTCTACTGAACTACTTGATTATATTGCAATGATGATTAAATGAGTTAATAACTGAAAAGCATATTGAATAACATTTGGCACATAGTAAGTACTAAATGAAAGTCAATGTTATTATTACTATTCTATTATTTTTCTCTTCATCATCATGCAACTACTATTTGTCAAGAACAGAGTTAAATACTGGGATATATAGATGAATTATACATAGTTCCTGCCCGTGAGAAGCTGATAGTTTAGTGGGGAGACAGAAATACAAACAAATTATTGTCATATAATATGATATATACAAATACAGTTGTACTAACTATGCTGGTGTGAAAAGAAAGAGTAATTATCTCTGCTAAGGTTGGTCAGAGAAGACTTCAGAGAGGTGGAGATACTTAAAAAAGGTTATGAGATATGAGTAGGAGTTTGCCAGAAACAGAAAAGGTGGGGAATAAATGAGGATACGAGCACTCCAGGTAAGGAGAAAAAATGGGAAAGGCATGGCACGTTGCACTTAAGCACAATAGGTTATTTGATAGCTATAATGTAGGATATGTTTTGGGGTGCAAAAGTAGATGAGATTAGACTATTTCACAGGAGCAATAGGTGGAGTGTGGGAAGAAGTTATATGAAATACAAGTTTTCATTAAAATAGAAAATCTAAGTATGGAGAATCTTAAGTCCTCATTTACTTTTAAAAATTGAGATATAATTCACATGCCATAAAATTTATCATTTTAAAGTATACAAATCAGTGGTTACTATATTAAGGTTGTACAATTATCATTGCTATCTAATTCCAGAACATTTTCATCATTCCAAAAAGAGCCTTTGTAACCATTAGTAGTCACTCTTCTTTTTCTCCTATGCCAAGCCTCTGGCAATCATTAATCTTTCTGTGTCTATGGATTTGCCTATTCTGGATATTGAATATAAATGGGATCACATGATATGTGGAATTTTATGTCTGGCTTCTTTCACTTAACATTATGTTTCAAGGTTCCTCCATGTTGTAGCAGGTATCAGCCTTCACTCCTTTTTTATATATGCTGAATTAATATTCTATAGTATGGATATATCACATTTGTTTATCCATTCATCTCTTGAAGGACATTTGGTTGTTTCTACCTTTTGGCTATTATGAATAATGATGCTCTGAACATTCATGTACAAGTTTTTGTGTGAACATATGTTTTAAATTCTTTTGGGTATATACCTTGGAATGGAATTGCTCAGTCATATGGTAACTCTATGTTAATTTTTTTTGAAGAACTGACAAACTGTTTTCCAGAGTGGCTGCTGCATCATTTTAAATTCCCACCAGCAATGTATAAGGGTTCTAATTTCTCCACATTCTTGTCAACACTTACCATTGCCTGTCTTCATTTACTTTTTTTTTTTTTTTTTTTTTTTAAGGAGGTACTGGGGATTGAACCCAGCATCTTATACATGGGAAGCAGGTGCACAACCACTTGAGCTACAGTCACTCCCCTTCACTCACTTTTAAATGAAATTTATGCTACTTTGAATTGAAATCACTGTGAGAACAAAGGAAAAAGTACATACTAATTTTCTTTGGATATTAAAAAGACAAAAACTTCAAGAAACCATGAAAATCAAAAGAAGTGGAATAAATGAAAGCATTTTATAAGCTATGAAGCCTTACATAAATGTTACTGGTGATAATAAAACTCACAACAATACCATCATTTCTAGCCTGGATAGTCTATTCTCAGGGAGAACAGAAATTTGGCTTTTTGTGCTATGTTTAGAAGCACTCTTATTTAAGCCTATATATATATGAACCTTTTTGTTTTGTTTTTCATGGAAGGAAGTTTTAAAGAGATATTTGAAAAGGGTGCTACTGTAAACTACTAACCTAAAAGTTAGCTTCTCAAAATTCAAAGGAAACATAATTCACTGTTAAAATTCGGAAATGAGAGAATTTTATAATAGTCTCTTATCATTTCAAATATTTAAGTGAATCACAAAAAAGGATATATCAGCAAAATGTAGAAAAACATATGTCAGAAATATAATCATAATATGTCATGTATATTTTAAACAGAATTTTATTGCAGTTTTTATTCATATATGAACATACATAAACAATAAGCGTATAGTAAAAGTTGTGAACTTACAAAACAAATATGCATATCATCATACAGGACTCCTATATATCACCCTTCCACCAACACCATGCATTGTTGTGAAACATTTGTTAAAAGTATGAAAGAGATTGTCAAAATATTACGTTTGGGGGCAGATGTAGCTCAGTGGTTTGAGCATCTGCTTTCCATGTATGAGGTCTCGGGTTCAAACCCTGGTACCACAAAAAAAAAAATTATGACAAATTATAGCCCATATCATACATTTGGTACATCCCCCCTGTGATGGTTAGGCTAATGTGTCAACTCGGCCACGTAACTGTGTCCAGGTGTTTGGTCCACCAAACCCTGGGCTAACTGTAATACAAGAGTATTTATGGACTTCGTTCACCAGTGAGTTTACCACGTGGATGGCTGATTACATCTGCATCAATCAGGGAGATTGCATCAGCAATGGATGATGCTTTTATCCAATCAGTTGAATGCCTTAAAAGGGGAAGTGATTTTAATATTCAGAGAGAATTTCCCAGCTCGTCTTTGGACAGCCAACTTCTCCCAGAAGCTCATCAAGGACCTTTCATTGGACTTTCATGGGAGCCCCTGGTTTGCAGCCTGCCTGTGGAACCTGGACTAGTGCATCCCCACGGTTGTGTGAGAGACTCATAAAATCTCATATCATTGACAGATATCTCCTGTTGATTCTGTTTCCCGAGAGAACCCTGACTAATACACCCCCACCGCTCCCGCTGGTTACTAACACCCTATATGTTTGGTATATGTTTGTTATGGTACATAAGAGAATGTTTTCATATTTCTGATAACCCTCATCCATCTTCCACCACAGTATTCACTGTATTACATAGTCCCATGCTTTGAACAATACATTCAACATGCACACTTAGGGGCTCTCATTTCTATCACAGAGTTGTGCTGCCATCACCTCAGTCAATTTTAGAACATTTTCATTACTCCAAAAGGAAAAATTCCATACCCCCATATATCTCCCTATTGTTGTCCCTTAGAATCGATATATCTTCTTTGCAGTTGCTGCAAAAATATTACAATATTACTGTTAACTATCATCCATAAATTACATTAGTTGTAATTACCCTGTGTATCACCATACTCTTAACACTTTGTAAAAAAAATTCTTATATATCTACTATTAACCACAAACTTCATCCACCACCAAAATCACTGTTATACATTCTCTAGATTATTCTCTAGCTTCTTTTCAATTGACTTTTACATCCACAGACTACCCCTTTCGTCCACAATCACATTTATAAATCAGCAGTGCTAGTTATACTCACTATGTTACCATCAACTCTATCCATTACCACACTTTTACAGCAAACTTTATTAAAAATTTGCATATATTAAGCATTAGATCCCATTCTCAACCCATGTTCTATCACCTAGTAACCTATACTCTAGAGTCTACCTCCGTGAGTTTACTTATTGTAATTAGTTCATATTAGTGGGGCCATACAATATTTGCACTTTTGCGTCTGGCTTATTTCACTCAACATAATGTCCTCAAGGTTCATCCATGTTCTCATATGCCTGCTGATTACAGCTGAATAGTATTCCATTGTATGTATATAACACATTTTGTTTATCCATTCATTGGTTGATGGACACTTGGGCTGGCTCCTTATTTTAGCAATTGTAAATAATGCCTCTATGAACATCAGAGTGCAAGTGTCAGTTCACGTACTTGCTTTCAGTTCTTCTGAACATATTCCTAGTAACAGGATTGCTGGATCACATGGCAGTTCTGTATTAAGCTTCTTGAGGTCCTGCCAAACTGTCTTCCACAGAGGCTGCACCATTCTACAATCCCACCAATAGTGAAGGAGTGTTCCTATTTCTCCACATCATTTCTAGCACTTGTAGCTTACTGTTTTTTCTTTTTTTTTTTTTTTTTAATAATGGACATTTTATAAGGTGTGAAATAGTATCTCATTGTAGTTTTGATCTGTATTTCCCTAAGAGCTAGCGTGGCAGTTTGATATTACTTATAAATTCCAAAAGCAAAAGAGATATTGATTATGCTTTTAAACTGGTCTGTTTCTCTGGGTGCGATACCCTTTGATTGTATTAGATTCAGCTGAGACATCTGATTAAATTATGTTAAGATTAGAGCTTCGATTCAAACACGTCATTAGAGTGTGAGTCAGCGTAGAGTCCCAGCCCACTTTGATAAAACAGACTCACACATGGAAGTAAACACAGAGAGAACGCAGAGGAATGGAGATGGCTCAATAGACATGGGAGAGACCCCAGGAAGAGAGATGAACCTGATAGTCTCAGAAAAGAACAGAGTGGCTGAGCCTGGAAAGAAACAAGCCCTGGGGAGAGAGATGAGCCTTATGCCAGCCTACAGCTGAGATCAGAAGAAGCAGGGTACTGGTATGCCAGTATCATGCTGTTTTTACCACTGTAGCAAAGTAATATCCTTTAAAGTGAGGAAGTGTGAGTCCTCCAGCTTTGTTCTTCTTTTTAAAGACATTTTTGGTTATTTGGGGCCCCTTCCCCTTCCAAATAAATTTATTAATTGGCTTTTCCACTTGTGCAAAAAAAAGGCTGTTGGTATTTTTATTGGGATTGTGTTGAATCTGTAAATCAGTATGAGTAGAATTGACGTCTTAATGATATTTATTTATTTATTTATTAATTTATTTATTTTAAAGATTTATTTACTTTATCCATTTTAACCCCCCCCTTCCCCATTTGCTGTTTTGTGTCCATTCGCTGGGCAATTCTCTGTGTCTGTTTCCTGCCATCTCTTCTCATATTCCTCCTCCAGTCTTCACCAGGATTTGATCCTGGAG